>PVJS01016467.1:16460-37546 GCA_004027185.1 Glis glis | reverse complement strand
AAAAAAAAAAAAAAAAAAAAAATAGGGCCAGGGGTATAGCGCGGAGATAGAACGCCCCTGGGTTCATTCCCCGGTACTGCAAAAAAAATAAAAATAAAAATAAAAAAAATAATATTTTTTTCTACAGGCTTCTACAAGACCACCAATGACAGATTAGTGTTAGGTTGATATTACAGTATTTAGGCCTTTTAAAGATGCAGAACCTGAGCCGGGCGTGGTGGCGCACGCTTGTAATCCCAGTACTTGGGAGGCGGAGACCAGAGGATCCAGATTCTCGGCCAGCCTCAGCTACTTAGTGAGGCCCTCCGCAACTTAGTGAGACCCTGTTTCAAAATAAAGTATAAAAAAAATAGGGCTGGGGGTGTAGCTCGGAGGTAGAACTCCCCTGGGCTCAATCCCCGGTACCTCAAAAAAAAAATGCAGAACCCAGTTGGGTGTGGTGACATATACCTGTAATCCCAGTATTTGGGAGCTGAGACAGGAAGATCTCAGATTTGAAGCCAGCCTAGTAACTTAGCAAGACCCTGCTTCAAAATTTTAGAAAAGGGGTCTGGGGGGGCGCTATAGCTCGGAAGTAGAATTCCTCTGGGTTCAATCCCCAGTACAAAAAAAAAAAAAGGCCTGCTCTTTGGGCAATTTACAGGCTGCTGGGGATATAGAACTACACTCATGGGAAAATTAAAAGAACTTGCACAAAGCACAGATGGCATCCCGGGTACATGAGAAGCCCTAGATCAAGTACTTATAGAGCATTGACGTAATATTGGGCCCAGGCAGGTTGTCAATGAACCCAAATCTTAAAAAATTCATGTACTAAGTATAGAAAAACTGAGGCTAAAAGCTGAAGGGGAGTTGGAATACAATTTAGAGAAAACCAGGTTCTCAAATCATGGCCTTCCTATCCCAGACTGAAAAAGAGCGCCTTTCAGGTTAAAAGCAACTTCCTGATAACTGCTTTTCTGCCTCTGGAGTGTCCTGCTGAGAACAGAGGTTGAGGGGCAGTAGGCCCCAGGGAAAATGAAAAGGTGGCAGGTTTCTGACTAGCACAGCTGAGCTAAATCTATATATGTAGCAAGCCAGGCGTGGTAGCACATACTTGTAATCCCAGTACTTGGGCGGCTGAGACAGGAGGATCACAGGTTCGCGGCCAGCCTCAGCTACTTAGTGAGTCCCTCAGCAACTTAGTGAGACCGTGTTTCAAAATAAAGAATAAAAAATAAGGCTGGGGGTGGAGCTCGGAGACAGAAGGCCTCTGGGTTCAATCCCCAGTACTACAAAAATAAAATAAAATAGGGCTGGGGATATAGCTCAGAAATAGAATGCCCCTTGGGTTCAATCCCTAGTACTATGAAATAAGTAAATGAACAAACAAATAAACAGGGCTGGGGATGTAGCCTGGAAGCAGAACACCCCTGAGTTCAATCCCCAGTACTGCAAAAAAAAAAAAAAAAAAGAATGTCCTTTCTTCCCTAATTGTTGAGTAAAATTGGCACTCCAGGGAGACTTGCCATGTTGATTCCGCAGCTTCTTGTAATAATGGCTAATAATAGCTGCCACTTACTGAGCTGAAACTTCATGCCAGCCTATACTACATGCCAGCCTATACTACATGCCAGAACTATACTAAGTGCTTTACATAGAATATCAGGAACCTGCCAGGTTGGGAGGTGAGACTCCTTGTTTTCAAATGCTGATTGCTCCCTCACTAGATGAAACTGGGCTGGGCTGTGGATCATGTGTTTGTGTATGTGACCCTGGTGCCTGCTAGTACAATGCCTGGCATACCATTGGAGCTCAATAATATGTCATATCGGTGGATGTCCTGTACCTCCCTTTGGTCAGTTTCCCTGCCCCCACATACACCCAGCAAGTGGAAGTGGGGGGGGGACAAGAGCACTCTTTTTTTGTGTGTGTGGTACTGGGGATTGAACCCAGGGGCTTCTACCTCCAGGCTACACCCCAGCCCTATTTTTTATTCTTTATTTTGAAACAGGGTCTCATTAAGCTGCCGAGGGCCTCACTAGGTAGCTGAGGCTGGCTGCGACCCCGGATTCTCTGGTCTCAGCCTCCCAAGTACTGGGATTACAAGCATGAGCCACCATGCCCGGCTGGGACAAGAGCAGTCTTTGGCCCTCTCCTCCCCTCCTCCCCTCTCCTGCTTATGCCATCTCCAAACCCTTCCAGTTGCCCCTGTTTGAACTGCATTGGTACCACTTTATTTATTTATTTATTTATTTATTTATTTATTTTTGCGATACCGGGAATTGAACCCAGGGGCATTCTACCTCCGGGCTACATCCCAGTCCTATTTTTTATTCTTTATTTTGAAACAAGGTCTCACTAAGTTGCAGAGGGCCTCACTAAGTAGCTAAGGCTGGCCGCAAACCTGCGATCCTCCTGTCTCAGCCTCCCAAGTACTGGGATTACAAGCGTGCGCCACCACGCCTGGCTTTTATTTTTATTTTAAAACAGGGTCTCACTAGGTTGATGAGAGTCTCACTACTTCTGAGGCTGTCCTCAAACCTGCAATCCTCCTGTCTCAGCCTCCCAAGTATTGGGATTACAAGCATGCGCCACCACGCACGGCCCTCGGAACCATTTCAGAGGTAGAGCCTCAGCGTGGTGTTTTTTTCGGGGCACTCACTCAGACCTGAGATGCTCTGGACAAGGTTTGGGGCTTAGTCCCTGGACACCCAGGCTGGAGAATGGGATGGGCGTGGATAGGAACAGCTGCTTTGTTTTTGTATTCACTATTGCTGAGGTGGATGAAGGAGAAAAAAACTTCAACCCCAATATGAGGTAAAATTATAATGCACCATATAAAAAACGAACAAAAAAATACTTCATTCCCAGCCGGGCGTGGTGGCGCACGCTTGTAATCCCAGTACTTTGGGAGGCGGAGACCGGAGGATCTGGGTTCGCAGCCAGCCTCAGCTCTCTCTCTCTGTCTCTCTCTCTTTCTATTTAGTGAGGCCCTCCGCAACTTCGTGAGACCCGGTTTCAAAATAAAGTATAAAAAATAGGGCCGGGGGTGTAGCACAGAGGTAGAATGCCCCTGCGTTCAATCCCCGGTACCGCAAAAAAAAAAAAATACTTCATTCCCTAATGAACGAACCCCGTCCTCTCATAGCCCCAACACCCAGCCCAGAGAGGGGAGAATTTCACTTATCTTTTTTCTTTTTTTTGGTACTGGAGATTGAGCCCAGGGGCATTCTACCACTGAGCTACACCCCCAGTTCTATTTTTTATTCTTTATTTTGAAACAGGGTCTCACTAAGTTGCAGAGGGCCTCACTAAGTAGCTGAGGCTGGCCGCAAACCTATGATCCTCCTGTCTTAGCCTCCCAAGTACTGGGATGACAAGCGTGTGCCACCAGGCCTGGCTAAGAATTTCACTTATTTACAAATGTGCCTGCCAGGCACAAAGCCATTCCTCCTGTTGTGGGAGGTGTGGTGGCAGATGGCCACGTGCAGGAGACAACAGGGCCAGCCAGCAGCTAAGCAAGCTGATCTGGGGGAAGCAGGCTCTGTCACAATTCCATCTTAACTGGCCATGAGGTACTTCTTCAAGGGCCCTCACACTGCCCCCTAGGGGAGCCATGGCCTGCTTGGCCTCTGCCCAGAAGTCCAGGTTGACCCAAAGAGCTCCTCTCATGCTGGACCAGGTGTTTGGGGCTCTAGAATGTACCTGGGACTTCAGCTGGGAAGGTGGGGTGGGGGGAGTGTGGCGTCGGAGAGCCTCCTGAACCTTCCTGTGGCTGGTTAGAAAAATGGCTTCCCCCAGGTTACTCAAGACTCATGGAGCCAGGCGTGGTGGCGCAAGTCTGTAATGTCAGTACTTGGGAGGCTGAGACAGAAGGATCACAGGTTCAAGGCCAGCCTCAGCAACTTAAGCGAGACCCTGTTTCAAAATAAAATAATATAGCCGGGCGTGGTGGCGCACGCTTGTAATCCCAGTACTTGGGAGGCTGAGATAGGAGGATCGCAGGTTCGCGGCCAGCCTCAGCTACTTAGTGAGGCCCTCGCAACTTAGTGAGACCCTGTTTTAAATAAAGAATTAAAAAATAGGGCTGGGGGTGTAACTTGGAGGTAGAATGCCCCTGGGTTCAATCCCCAGTACTGCAGAAAAAAAAAAAAAAGAAAGAAAGAAACAGGGTCTCCCTAAATTACTAAGGGTCTTGCTAAGTTGCTGAGACTGGCCCTGAACCTGCGATCCTTCTCTCACAGTCTCCCAAGTACTGGGATTACAGGTGTGCTCCACCACGCCCAGCTGACCCTGAGCACCATGTGTCTTCTTTGTTTGTGTGTGGGGAGGGCGAGTACTGGGGATTGAACCCAGGAGTACTCTACCTCTAAGCTACACCCCCAACCCTTTTTCTTTTTTTTTTTTTTTTTTTTTTTTTAGTACCAGGGATTGAACCCAGGGGCATTTTGCCTCCGAGCTACACCCCTGGCCCTATTTTTTATACTTTATTTTGAAACTGGGTCTCACGAAGTTGTGGAGGGCCTCACTAAGTAGCTGAGGCTGGCTGCGAACCTGGATCCTCTGGTCTCTGCCTCCCAAGTACTAGGATTACAAGTGTGTGCCACCACGCCCAGCTTTATTTCTTATTTTGAAACAAGGTCTCAGTAAATTACCAAGGCTGTTCTCAAACCTGCGACCCTCCTGTCTCAGCCTCCCAAGTACTGGAATTACAGTCATGCGCCACTGCACCCGGCCCCCTCCCTACCTTCTTTCTTTTTTGTGTGGCACTGCAGATTGAACCCAGGGACATTATACCTCTGAGCTACATCCCCAGACCTATTTTATCTTTTATTTTGAAACAGGGTTTTACTAAACTGCTGAAGGCCTCACTAAGTTGCTGAGGCTGGCCTCGAACCTGCGATCCTCCTTTTTCAGTCTCCCAAGTACTGGGATTGCAAGCATGCACCACCAAGCCCTCCCCTCTTTGATACCTCCATTGCAGGAGGATCTAGAAGATTCCTGAGAGAACTGCCTAATATGGCAAGTAAGGGCAGAGTCCCACTCAGCCCCAGGTGCCACCTGTCCCCCTCCACAGAAGAATTAGTACCTGATCGATAGATCCCTAGGCTGTGGGCAGCACAATATCACATTTGCACATGGTCCCCATTATCCAGGGATTACAGCCTGGTGACGGGGTGGGCATGTTGTGGACACTGTGGGGCTGCCGATGGCTCCCAGTTGCACCCTGCTCTAAGGACGATCCTTGGCTGAAAGCTGATGTCTGACCCACCCAGGGAACAAAGCCTGGCCCTCCAGCCTCCATTCAGGACATCCGTGAGGGCATCCTGCTTCACAGATCCTCCTGGGATCGCCGGAGGCGGCCGCTGCAGCTGAGCCCCTCATCTGGGTTCAGCCTCTGCCTGTGCGCTCTGCCACTCCGCTCCTCACAGGTGTTGACTGGAGAGAGCTCTCCACTCAGCTCCTCCAGGCAGATCGGGAGCCTGAGAGTCGGCCTCTTGGGGAAGCTGACCTACATAACAGTGGGTGCCAGTTGGGCCTGGCAAACATTCTAGCTGGGGTTTTGGAGCTGGATCACCGCCTGCTAATGAGGCAGGTACGATATGGATGACCCAGTGCAAGTCAGACTTCCATCAGCGGTAAGTGGGCATGGGCTTCCGGAGGAAGGGAAATGCAGGGGTGGGTTGGAGAGGCTAGAGCCGCCTAGTAACTAAAAGGACTGTGGAATCAGATGGCCATTTTTGGGGACAGTAGGTGCATCAGAAAAGGACAGTGAGAGTCTGTGGGTGATGGACTGCCAATTGGAAGTAAAATGTAAAAGCCAGAGGGAGCCAGGAGTGGTGATGCATGACTGTAACCCCAGTACTCAGGAGGCTGAGACAAGAGGACCACAGGTTTGAGGCCAGCCCCAACAACTAGAGATCCCATTTCAAAATAAAACATAAGCCAGGCGTGGTGGGCACATGCCTGTAATCCCAGTATTTGGGAGGCTGAAACAGGAGAATTGCAGGTTCAAGGACAGCCTCATTAATTTAGTGAGACCCTGTTTCAAAATACAAAATTTAAAAAGAGGGCTGGAGCATGGTGGTGCACACTTGTAATCCCAGTACTTGAGAGGCTGAGACAGGAGGATCGCAGGTTTGCGGCCAGCCTCAGCAACTTGTGAAGCCCACCATAACTTAATGAGACCCTGTTTCAAAATAAAAGAATAAAAGCTGGGCGTGGTGGCACACGCTTATAATCCCAGTACTTGGGAGGCTGAGACAGGAGGATCGCAGGTTCGCAGCTAGCCTCAGCTACTTAGTGAAGCCCCCCACAATTTAGTGAGACCCTGTTTCAAAAAAGAATAAAAAAATAGGGCTGGGGGTGTAGCTCGGAGGTAGAATGCCCCTGGGTTCAATCCCCAGTACCACAAAAAATAAATAAATAAAAATTAAAAAAAAATAAAGAACTGGGCCTTGTGGATGATCAATGAAAAGGAAGGCAGCATCAACCGCGTGCCTGCAGGCATCTCCAAATATCTGTGATTGGCCACCAGGGGGTGCAATGGAGCCAGAGATTAAGAAAGGACAGAGTCTACCTTTTGGGGTCAGAGATTGGAGTGCCCAGTCGAGGTCCTGAATGTGTTCTCACTGCCAGATGCAAAGGGCAAGCCTAAGAAGTCTATTGAAGGTCCCCAGCATGGAAAAGATGGGAAGCGGCCAGGTGGTGGGGCAGCATGGTGAGCCCTGGGGGGGTTCTGGTGGAACCCAGCAGAGAAGCCGTGGGAGAAGGGGGCCCCACAGATTAGAAAAAGGGTACAGGTGATGGGTAGGTAGGGGTGTCTGCATTGGTCCTGGGTCTCCCCAAGGTGAGGGGCTAAGTATGTGCCATGCAGGGCTGGCACCAAAGTCCCTCCCCCAGGGTCATGGGTAGGAGCAGGAGCGCCCTCTGTGGTGGGTGGTGGGAATGCATCTGTGGACAGGGGCTCTGGGACCTCAGGAGCTCTGGTGCCCATGGCAGGAGGGACAGGGGCAGATGCTGGCCAGAGAAGAGCTAAGGGAGGCAGGAAAGGGTGTGAGTGGAGGGGAAGTGGGGAAGCCAGAGTTGTGTGAGGGACAGAGAGAGGGGCCTGGATTCTGGAGAGAATGCTACCCCCAGGCGCTGACTAGGCCCTGGGAAGGGATGGAGCCGAGGTCAAGGGTGGTCAGAGAGCTTTGGAGTTGAGATGCTGGATAAAGTGATCACCTGAATATTTAAGTCACTAAGTAAAACATACATACAGAAAAATGCATGGATTGGCAGTTGATGAATATCCACCACCTACCCCAAGTAATCAGTTGAAGAACTGCACATTACCCTACCAGGATCCCAAGAGCCCCTCGCTCAGCCACCATCTTAGTCCAAGCACGTGGATTAGAATCCATCATGGCCTTGCATGGCACCACTCTTCGTTTTTTTTTTTAATTTTTCTTTTTTTGTGTGTGTGTGGTACTGGGGATTGAACCTAGGGGCATTCTATCCCTGAGCTACACCTGCAGTCCTATATTTTATTTTTTATTTTGAAACAGGGTCTCACTAAGTTGCTGAGGCTGGTGTCGAAGCTGCAATCCTCCGGTTTCGGCCTCCCAAATACTGGGATTACAGGCGTGCGCCACCTTGCCCGGCTACCGCCCTCGTTTTATGGCTTCTTCCAACGTTGGCAACATTCCTGGTGCTGCGTGTCACCATGGTCTGGTCATCCCTGCGGGAGGTGTGCCCTGGTGTGTGTATCCCACAGTGCTGTGTTCAGTTGCTGGGTATCTAGTTTGTTTCCAGTTTGGGAACTTTATGCGAAGTGCTTCTGGGAAACTTCCTATTCTTACAGTGTTCAGTTTTGCACATGGAGTGGGACTGGACCTCGGTTTCCTTCTCTGTAAGATGGGGTTAATGCCCACCTGGCAGAGCTGCACGTGTTTTGCAGGAGCTGTTTGCCCAGGGTGCAGCACACGGCGAGTGCTATAAACGGTAACACAGCTCACAGGCTGCCAGAGCAGGAGGGACCCTCGGAGGTGTGGACAAGCTGGCCTCTGAGGGACAAGTGAACTGCCAGTGCCCGGCCTGTTGGGGACAGAGCAGGGATTACAGCCAGACCCCTGGGGCTTAGCTCCAATGCTCTTTCAAAGCCCGGGCCTCAGTTGGCCGCTGGTAATCCCTTCTGCGTCCTTGCGCCAGCGCTGACGTTTACCTCAGCGGGGCAGGGACGGGGCCCGGAGCTGCCAAGTCCTGCTGGCATCCTCCTGCCTGCTGTAACACGGGAGGCGGGGCTGGGGGATTAGAAATCTCTGAGAACATCACATGCTGCCAGGGGACACCTGCTACCACGGACTTGCAGCCAGGAGTCCTGGATTTTGCTGGACCCGGCCTGTGGATGGGCCCCCAGGGTGGCTGGCTCTGTGGAGGGGACACTGGCACCCCTCCCCACAGTCCTGGTAAGTGGGACCCCGCCCCTGGCACTCAGCCATGGGCTTTTTTTTTTTTTTTTGGTGGTACTGGAGATTGATTCCAGGGGCTTTCTACCTCTGAGCTGCACCCCCAGCCCTTTTTATTTTTTAACTTAGAAACAGGGTCTCGCTAAATTGCTGAGGGCCTCACTAAGTTACTGAGGTTGGCCTTCAACCTGTAATCCTCCTATCTCAGCCTCCCAAGCACTGGGATTATAGACGTGCACCACTATACCTGGCTCCCAGAGCCCACTTTGGTTGTTTTGTTTTGTTTTGTTTTTGGTGGTACTGGGGATTGAACCCAGGGGCATTTTACCCCTGAGCTACACCCCCAGCCCTATTTTTATTTGAAACAGAGTCTCACTAAGTTGTAGATGGCCTCACTAAGTAGCTGAGGCTGGCCACGAATCTGCAATCCTTCTGTCTCAGCCTCCCAAGTACTGGGATGTCAAGCGTGCGCCACCACGCCCGGCTCTAGAGCCCACTTTTTTTTTTTTTCGGTACCAGGGATTGAACCTCGGGGCTATACCCCCAGCTCTATTTTTTATTCTTTATTTTTTATTTTTATTTATTTTTTTGTAGTACTGGGGATTGAACCCAGGGGCATTCTACCTCTGAGCTACACCCCCAGCCCTATTTTTTATCCTTTATTTTGAAACCGGGTCTCACGAAGTCGCAGAGGGCCTCACTAAGTAGCTGAGGCTGGCCGTGAACCCGGATCCTCCAGTCTCCGCCTCCCAGGTACTGGGATTACAAGTGTGCATCCAGCTTATTCTTTATTTTTGAAACAGGGTCTCACTAAGTTGCAGAGGGCCTCACTAAGTAGCTGAGGCTGGCCGCGAACCCAGATCCTCGTCTCAGCCTCCCAAGCTGCACCACCACACCCGGCTAGAACCCACTTTGATTAACAGGCTTTTTCTTCAGGACTGAGGGCTGAGAGGCTGCCTAAAAAGTTCTTAGCCACACCATCTCCCACCCAAAGGACCAGAAGTCTCCGTCTGGGTAAGATGAGCCATCTGAATGGCGGTGTGGGAAGCCTGGGTGTCCACCATCCCACAGTTATAGTAGCGTGGTCAGTGGAGACTCATGTGCCCTACCCTCCTGCCCCCTTGGGCAGTGTGTTGGGGTGCCCCAGGCTCCTTTGAGCCCTGCCCGTCCTTCCCACCGTCTCTCGCAGCTCAGATGCACATGCAGTCTGGAGGCTTGGAGGGGCTGCTCAGAGCATCCTGTAGCTGCAAGGTGAGGTGGGGAGGCAGCAACAATGTTCACGGTGCTCCAGGGCGAGGCACCCCTTTGCCCCCATTGCTTTGGGGACTCACCCCACCCCAGGGCCAGCTACAAACGAGGACAGATGCGCCGCCCCCTGACTCGCCTCTTTGGAGATGGGGACCAGACCCCTGACGCTTGCTCTTCCCTGTGGTGGGGGGCTCCTCAGCTGAGGAGGCCACTGCTGAAGCTGGGGCACCTCAGGGAGACCCTGCAGCCAGGATGTCCATGCAGAACACCCAATACCTGAAACCCGAGGTCCTGCGCCTGCCCCCAGGGACCTCGGAGTCCCCGAGCTGCCAGCGGCGCCACACACTCCCGGCCAGCGAGTTTCGCTGCCTCACTCCGGAAGACGCCGTCAGCGTGTTTGAGATCGAGCGTGAAGGTGAGCAGCCCCGCGTCAAGGCGAGGAGGAAGCTCTGTGCTGGCCCCAGTGTCCTCTGTCTCATTCCCTTGGGGGCTGCGTCCCAGAGGATCAGACCATGTGTGTGCATCTGTGTGTGTGTGTGCATGTGTGCGTGCATTACAGAAAGTGGGGGAGACAACAGCCCTGAGTCACCTGCTTGCCCGGAATGGCAGGAGTGGCCACTTAGTGTGCACTGGACAGTGGGCGAGTGGCACAGTGGACACCGAGCCACCTGCCCGTGCCTCTTGCCACAGCATTTATCTCTGTTTCGGGCACCTGCCCCCTCTACCTGGATGAGATCCGGCACTTCCTGACCCTGTGTCCGGAGCTGTCCCTGGGCTGGTTTGAGGAGGGCCGCCTGGTCGCCTTTATCATCGGCTCCCTCTGGGATGAAGAGAGGCTCACTCAGGTGAGGAGCGCAGGACCGGGATGGATGCCCAGCTCCCGAAAGGCTTCTGGAAGAGGGAACCCCAGGACGGGGATTTCTTCCAGGCCGGAGAGATGAGTACAGCCACAGGCTCCTCCCAGGGCAAGTGCCCAGCCCTTTGACGTCTCGAAGGGCTTCTGAAGTTTCCTCCACCTGGCTGGAGGTGCAGCTCCCAATTTGGAGTCCCCCTTAGGTGGGAAGGAAGCCCTGATTAGAGGTCCTCAGGGGACACCTGGCCTTGGCCTGGGTTGGGCAGTTTGGGGGCAGCAGTTGTCAGCAGAGGGTGACCTGGACTCCTGGCCCTCGCTGCCTCCAGGAGTCACTGACGCTGCACAGGCCCGGGGGACGCACAGCCCACCTGCACGTGCTGGCCGTGCACCGCACCTTCCGGCAGCAGGGCAAGGGCTCCATCTTGCTGTGGCGCTACCTGTACCACCTGGGCGGCCAGCCGGCGGTGCGCCGGGCCGTGCTCATGTGCGAAGATGCGCTGGTGCCCTTCTACGAGAAGCTGGGCTTCCAGGCTGTGGGCCCCTGCGCCGCCACCGCGGGCTCCCTCACCTTCACGGAGCTCCAGTGCCCGCTGCGGGGCCACACCTTCCTGCGCAGGAACAGCGGCTGCTGAGCTGGGGAAGGCAGGCTGGGGCTCTTACCCAGTCCCAGTCCCCGTGTCCCCTTCTCTGCCCGGTGCCCACCCTGGCCTGGCTGAGCATAAAGGGAAACATGGAGTCCCAGCCAGGAGGGGAGCGGTCAATAAAGAGGAGAGGGGGTGACTTCATCCCAACCTGGGCTGCTCAAACAGATCAGGGAGTGTCATGTCCCGTCTGTCCTCATGAGACCCTCTGTGCACGTGGCCCCAGTCCCAGGTGGGTTGGTATGTGGGGACTGTGGGAGGCAGTCTCGGGTCCACAGTGCATTTCCTGCCCCGATGCAGCATTTTGACGTATGGGGGCCTCATTCTCCCCAGCCCCATGGACACCCCTTTTTGCCCTCTGCCCTGGAATGGGGGATAGCCAGGAACAGGATGGGGGAGGCCAGAGGCCTGAGCAGTGGTGGCAGGGGTCACTTCCCCCAGCCCTTGGGTACTGTGTGCCCCTTCTGTCTCCCCAGGACTCCCTTCTCTCCCGGCCACCCTATCAGCTCCCGCACTGGCTCCTCTACCCACAGTAATAAAGCAGTTGTGTCCCCGTGGCTCCCTGGTGGTTCTTGATGTGGTATGAAGCTTGTGGTGAGTTACAGATGTAGTGAATGGGCTGGTCCCCGGGCTGGAGTGAGGGACAAGCGTCTCTCTCTCACCTTCTCCCCTAGGGAGAAGGGCCGTCTCCATAAGGGCAAGCCACCCTTGGCACAGAAAGCCCCCCACTTCCCCAGAGTCAAGGCAGAGCAGATCATGGGGGGGGGACCCCAGTGGTCTAAGGATACAATCTGGTCCTTGCAGGGGACCCCCTGAGGTCCTCCACATGACCTGCTCTGGTTCTTGGTCCAGCTAAATCCCCGAGAAGTCACAGTTTTCCACTGTCCCTTGGGCTGAGCTGCTGCCTCTGAGCTCCTCATGGCCGATGTCCTCACCCCCGAAAGTTCCAGCTCTCATTCTACTCCCTGAGGTCGCAGGTTGAGTAACACTTCCACGAAGAACATCATTTAATACACTTGAGACATTGTCCATACAAAGTTAGCGTTATTTTAAAAAATTAGGGCCATATTATAACTGGTAAAAAAAAAAAAAAGGCCCAAGTGGGCCCCAGGTACCCCCAGGGATAAGGGGTACTCCTCCCTGTGGTGGCTCGGCCCCTGTCCCCACTGGGGAAGGAGTGAGGCCCTGTCATCAGAGCCAACCCGTGAGGCCGGATGCCGATGCTGGAGGGTGAGTTGGGGATCCAGCCTCTGTCTGCTAAAAACAAGACTCTTGCTGACCCTCCAGGTGTGTCTCCTTGTTCTCTGTCACAGCCAAAGCCTCTCCAGGGCCTTGACTGGAGCCATATGGGCAGGTCACAAGGCCACAGGTGAATGCAGGTGGGCTCACCAGGCAGGGAGGGAAGGAGAAATGGGAAGGGGGCCGTGGTGGGGCCCCCAGCCCTGGGCGACTGAGGAGGCAGTATCTGGAGTAGGCACGCTCAGTGATGGGGGGAAGGCATGGGGTGGGGGCGGGGGGAGGCCACAGCTCAAGGCCCTGGGAGGAAACTTCCAGGTGGGCCCTACAGCAGCAGGTGGAAAGGGAGGGCCTGGGGCCTGAGCCTCAAAAAAGAAGCAGGTGTCCTGAGGGTCCCTAAGCCTGGGTCAGGAACAGCAAGGCCTGAGAAATGGGGGCCTCCCTCCCCTGGGGAACCCACCTTTGCTGGCTATCTCACAGAGCCAGCCTTGCCTGGGGGGTGAGCGCCCTAGCTCAGGGCGGGTCCCTGAGTCTCCAGCACAGGCATGGGCTGGTGCTCTGCAGGCACGATCCCTTGTCGTCAGTGCCCAGGGGGTGGCAGTCAGTGCAGCACCTGGTCCAGCTCGTACTTTTCGCAGAAGCGGCTGGTGAAGGGGAAGCAGGTGAGGTACTCAATCCAGGGCCAGTTGATGGGGTAGATGTACAGCCAGAGGACCAGGGAGGCGAAGAGGCCGGCGAAGACCAGCAGCGACACCAGGATGAGCGCGCGCTTGCGGTACTTGTCGCTGGTGCCGAAGGTGATGTAGGGCAGGAAGGCGAAGGCCAGCAGCATGCCGCTGAGGAAGCCGAAGATGTGCGCGATGTTGTCGATCCAGGGCAGCAGGCCGCATACGAACAGGAAGAGCACAATGGCCGACAGGTTGAAGAAGGCCTTCCAGGGCCGCTCCAGCAGCTGCCAGCTCTGGAAGAGCTCCACGAAGAGGCAGGCCAGGAGGCCAAACTGCGACCCGGCTGGGCCCACCTGCGCGGGGAGCGACACAGGTCACCTCCGGGTGCTAGGTGGGAAGCAGGGGCGCAGCTGGGGCTGCTGCACCAAGGCTGGGCTGTCAGCACTACTGTGTTCCTGCCAGGTACGGGACCCATGCAGTCAGCATGACAAACAAGCGGGCTCCTAGGCCGGCACACAGTAGGGCAGGGACACAGCGAAACAGGGAACAGAGGCAGGTCAAACAGGCCCAAGACTGACATGTCCGTACGTCAAGAGCTGCCACACGTGGGAATTTCAGACAGACCAGAGTACAGACTGAAGTATAGAGTAAAGCTGGGCACGGTGGTGCATGCCTGTAATCCCAGTACTTGGGAGGCTGAGAGAGGAGGATCGCAGGTTTGAGGACAGCCTCAGCAAGTAGTGAGACTCTCATCAACCTAGCGAGACCCTGTTTCCAAATAAATAAAATCGGGCTGGGGGTGCAGCTTGAGGGTAGAATGCCTCTAGGTTCAATCCCCAATACCACAAAAAACAAAATAAAGTATAGAGTATATGCTATCAGGCAGGGTCATGGTTATAAGGAGAAATAAAAGCCAGGCGTGGTGGCGCATGCCTGTAATCCCAGTGCTTAGGAGGCTGAGATAGGAGGATTGCGGGTTCGTGGCCAGCCTCAGCTACTTAGTGAGGCCCTCTGCAACTTAGTGAGAACCTGTTTCAAAATAAGAAATAAACAATAGGGCTGGGAGTTGGGCGTGGTGGCACACGCTTGTAATCCCAGTACTTGGGAGGCTAATACAGGAGGATCGCAGGTTCACAGCCAGCCTCAGCTACTTAGTGAGGCCCTCCACAACTTAGCGAGACCCTGTTACAAAATAAAGAATAAAAAATAGGGCTGGGGGTGTAGCTCGGAAGTAGAATGCCCCTGGGTTCAATCCCCAGTACCCCCCCCAAAATAGGGTTGGGGGTATAGCTCGGAAGTAGAATGCCCCTGGATTCAATCCACAGTACCATAAAAAAAAAAAAAAGAAAGAAAAGGAGAAATAAAGCAGACAAGAGGGACAGGGTGAGGGACTGCTGTCCAGGAAGGTCTCTCTGGAGGTGACGTCTGAGTGGGGAGGGGGTTGGATCCCTGGTGACTCAAGAGCATCACTGCTCCTCTGGGATTAAGGGACCTGCCAATAAGCCCCCAGCTTAGCCGTCCATCTGCTGTTGAGCCTGGCACAGGAGGGGCCCTGTGTCCCTCTAGCAGACCCCAGATGGGTGGGGCAGGGAGCGGCAGGGCCCCACCCCACAAGCCACAAAGCTTCAGGCTCCAGAGGGGACCTCGACCTTCCGCCAGCCCCCGCCCCCGTTCCTACCTCTGCCCGGTATGGGAGGAAGATGGCGCTGGCGAGGTTGCCCGTGATGCCGCTGAGGATGAAGATGATGGCAATGCGGTGCCAGCCGGCCAGCTTCTCCAGGTCCCGCAGGATGGTCATTTGGAAGATGACAGACACGAGGCAGTGCACCACGCTGGGGATGGGGAGACACTGCATTGGCCTTCTGCAGTTGCCGATGGCTGCCAGCCAGGCACATCAGGAGCAGTGGGGTTGGACGGGATGGGCTGCTGTGCCCTGGCTCAGGAGCCCTTGCTCTGGGGCCCAGGCAGGTGGGCATCACAGAGGTCTAGGGTTGGGGGGCAGTGAGCAGCCTCTTACCCAGCATGCAGGAACAGAGACAGCCAGAGCCTGTAGAACTGATCGGGGACCTCAGGGTTGAGGAAGGGCAGCAGCCCACACACTTTGTCCAAGCAGTGCACCTGGGGGCGGGGAACAGGGACATGGGCTCAGTGCCCCAGGAGGCGGGCCCAGTATGAGGCCCAAATGTGGGAAGGAATGCCCAAGCCCAGCCTCCTCCCTGCTCCTGACCCAGGGCCTTCCCCGAGGCTTCCCTGACCTGGGAACAGAGTGTCGCCTCTTCGTGGAAATAGCCGTGCATGAACTCACAGTACTCCCGGGTGGTGATCTCACAGCTGGGGGGGACAAGGAAAGAGGGGGACATCAGGGCCCTGAGGAACCCCTGCTCACCTAGACCAGGAGCCCAGCACCTGGCCACAGCAGGCAGGAAGTGGGATGTCAGCCCTGGAGCAAACCTCCTTTCTTCTTGCTCGACATGGGTGGCCCCAGGGCAAGGGAGGAGGGACAGTTGGCGGAGGGCATCAGCCTGGGCGGTGGTGGGCTGTAGGAAGCTGTGGCTCTGGGACAGGAGGTGCCCGCGCTCACCTCCCCTTGGTGCCAATGCAGCAGGGACGGCCCTTGATCTGGCAGTCTATGTGCAGGAAGCCCGTGTGGTTGCTCCTGGCCTGCTCTGTGCAGATCTGCAAGAGAGGCACCAACAGGGGGTGGCCTGAGTGATGAGGGCCATCGCCCGGCCCACTCTGCCCAGGGTGCTCACTCACCGGCCACTTGGTGATGTCATCAGGCCAGATGTGGGCACCACTAGAGGCTGGCTCCTCGCAAGTCCTGGAGGCAGAGGTCAGGCTGAGCAAAGCGAGGGGCCAGGCACCCCAGCTCGCCACGCCCATTCCCCAGGGTCCCTGCAGGTAGCTCAGACGGCCTGGTAGTGGGCCATGGGTGGCTCTAAGCGGTACCTGGGGTCCTGGTGGCACACGGCCCCTGACGTCCGCTTCTGGCCCAGATCGGACTTGTCCATGGGGGGCCCAGTGTCATCCTGCCACTTGACAAAAGTGGCCAAAGTCTCCTGGAGGGTGGAGAAGGTGTGGTCATGCCGGGGCATGCGGTGCATGCAGGGGACCCTCCAGGGTGGGGCTTTGCCATGCTGGGCAGAGGGCCTGAGGGCGTGCGGGGCTGGGGAGGACAGGGCAGGAGGGAACACGGCCCTACCCCCAGGTCAGGGCAAGCGGGGCAGGTGCGGGACCAGAGTCGCCTGGCAGGGGCCCCACCGAGCAGTCCTTCCTCTGGGTCTGGATGCAGCCTGAGTGGTCGTTTTGGACACAGCAGCCCGAGTCTCGCTCCAGGTGCCGCTCGCGCTGCACCAGCTGCTCGATCTGCCAGTCCTTCCGGATGCAGGGCGAGAACTTGGCTCCCAGGTGAATCAGGTCAATCTGCGGCAGGGGAGGGGAGCTGGTGACCTGGGCCCCAGACCCGAGAGGGGTCGGCCACTCTCCCTCCACTCCAGAGTGTCCCCTGATGAGGGAGCCGCCAGGTGGGTGAGCCAGGACACAGGGGCTCCCCGCTCAGGCGCCATCCCCTTCCCCGGGCCCTCACCGAGCTGGGGCCGATCCAGAAATTCTCCTGCTGGATGTACTTCACGCTCTCGTACACACCTTTGTTCCTCAGCACCTGCCACCGAAGAAGGGCAAGGGAGGGCGTCAGAAGGACATGAGTCCTGGGCATGGGGGAGGGCAGGGCAGTGTCCCAGGGGGGAGCCCCAGCACCTCCTGCTTGGGCCAGGTTCTTGTGGTGGGACTGGCTTCATGCCCATGGTGCGGAAGCCCCTTGGGGGAGGCTGGGGCTCTGACTCACCAGCTGGGTGGTGACGTGCTGGGCGAAGCCCACGGGCGCCATGCCGTACGTGCAAATCACCAGCAGCGTGATGATGATGTGGACGAAGGTCAGCCAGTAGGTAAAGTAAGGCCTGTGGACGAGGCCTCAGCTCAGACTGGCGCCGTCAGGCTCGCCCAGGCGCTCTGCTCGCCGCTTCTGTTCACCCTAACTCATGCACACCTCAAAAGATGCACTTCCGGCTTAAAACCTTTCGTGGTTTCCCACCGCCCCTGGGATGAAGTCCAACATCACTCCATCACTGACCACAGAGCCTTGCAGTGCCGCCCACTACCGGCCTCCTTCCCCTCCTCGCAGTTCCTGGAGCACCAGGGTCCCTGCAGCCCCGGGGCCTTTGCACATGACATTTCTGCTGCCCAGAAGGCTCTACCCATTTCTCTTCACTCCCTCATCCTGACAGCACCCCTCCCCACCCCTGCTCTCTGTCCCTCTCCTGGACACACACTACACCTGATTTGCTTGTTTTTTTTTGTTTTGTTTTGTTTTTTTTGCGGTACTGAGGATTGAATCCAGGAGCATTCTATCTCTGAGCTACATCCCAGCCCTATTTTTTTATTCTTTATTTTTTTTGAAACCGGGTCTAAGTTGCAGAGGGCCTCACTAAGTAGCTGAGGCTGGCCGCGAACTTACGATCCTCCTGTCTCAGCCTCCCGAGTACTGAGATTACAAGCGTGTGCCACCATGCCCAAATTTTGCTTGTTTTTTTTTTATAACTTGGGTCCAATGTCTATCAGGTCACACTTGTCAATTGTCCACTCTGGGAGAATTGCCTTCCCATCCCTGGCTTCCCTTGAGGTCTCTATGTCCAGCCTCTCCCAGAGTCACCTCACTCATACCCCCAACTTCTTAGTGTCCCTCTCACCCACCCTGCCCTCCCTGCTTCCTTCTCTGTCCCAGGGCCTGTGTGCAGTGACGCTCACTGAATGCTTGTCAACAGACTGCCGTCTGGGAGCTGAGCTGAGGATGCAGGCCCAGCAAGTGGGAGGTGTGGAGGAGTGAGCAAGCACCCGAGGGCCCTGCCCAGGCTACGTGACCGTACCCCGAGCACAGCCCACCCAAGCTTGTCACCACGCTCCTGACCCACAGGAGACATCACAATACGCTTGGGGAATGAATAAAGGACGTGCTTTGGGAGAGGGCCCCTGGGAATTTGGAAGCTCCCAGCAGTCCCTGCGCGGTGGGCGGCGACGCACCGATGGCTGTCGAAGCTCTCCAGCTGCCGCTGCACGGTGCTGCTGATGCTGCGGCGGTAGTTGCGGTTCAGCCAGGTGCCCACCACGCCCAGGCCGTAGTGCCGCTTCTTCCGGTCAAAGGCAAAGTGCTTCACGGTGGAGGCAATGCGCTTGCCGCGCCTGGTCACCGGGACGGGGGCGCGGCCATACTCCTTCCTGGTGAGGACAGTGGCTCTCAGACCCCACTAGGGGCTTGGAAGGGGCTGGGGACGTGGGAAAGGCATGGGAAAGCCCGGTTGGGCTCCGTCCCCGTACTCACAGAGGGATCTGCACCCCATCGGGGGAGACTGGGGAGGCTGAGCGTGGGATCCCTCGGAAGTAGCTGGCAGAGAGCGGGGGAGACTCAAACACGTCGTCGGGCATAGAGCTCATTTCTTCCTGGGGTGGAGGACACAGAGAGACAGTGTAAGGAGTCACTGTCCCAAATGCTGTCCCCCCAGTACCCTACTTCAACAAGACGAGGCTGGACAGACACTCATCAGAACGACAGGGGAAGACATGTGCCTGCCAGTTCTGAGGGTGACTTCCCCAGGGGCTGCTGTCCCCACCCCAGGTCCCTGCCCTGCCCAACAGAAGTGGAGACCCAGCCCTGTAGCTCCGTGTAGGGCACACCTATTCCCGATGGGCTTGCTGGCCTTTGGGTCTTTTAGGGGATCCAGGCAGGACACAATCAAGGCCAGGGTCACCTCTCCCAGCTCCCAAGCCACCCCCTCCCATCCCGGAGGGCCCACACCCCATGCTTGCCTTACTAAAAAAGGAGGTGTCGAAGGTGTCTGCCCCATCGACCGCGTCCTCCTCCAGGAAGCTGGGATAGGCGAAGCTGCGCTTGATCACCCGGCACCGCTGTCCTGTGGCGTCCAGCACTGAGCGCCCCTGTGCACGGGATGCGGGCACGGGCATCAGGACCAGGGCCCGGCAACCCTGGTCCCCAGCCCCAAGGGATTACCAGGCCCATCCTCCTGGGTGTAGCTCCTCGGGAGGTGGGACGCTGCCCTACGCATGGAGCAGCTGAGAGGTATACGGGCCAAAGGAGCTCCTGAGAGAAGGCCAGGATGGGAACCAGCTACCAGCGGCCCTGAATGTGCCACTCTAGCTCCTCCCTGGGGACCTCCTACCGATCTGACTCAGCAGCTGGCACCCTAATACTCAGGGCAACCCACATCTACACCCTTGCTCCCAAGGCTCAGGCACACCAGGCCCCCACCCACTGTCTGACCCCCCATCTCCTGCCACTCATCCATAACCCCCTCACTAAAGCCACGTCAAAGTGCTGCTCCCCAAAGAACCACGCTTCCCCCCTACCCCTCCAGGCCTCTGTATAGGCCTTTCCCTCAGCTAAGAACGCCGCTCCCTCCCTTCCTTTCCCCGTGAGTGTTGCCCTATTTTTCTGGGCTCAGCTCAATGTTCCTTGACACTAGCCCCTTTTTTGAGGGTGCTGCTATCTCCCTTGTCCAGGGCACCTCCATCCCCATCACATCACGGGGCTCAGTAAACACAGGCAGGTGAGTGGCGCATGCGTATCTAACTTCCTACTTCCTCAGCATATAAGTTGGCGCATACGGCTTCAGAAACTAGAGGGGCAGTGGGGGGCTCACGTGGGAACTGGGGCCTGAAGGACATAGCCTGACTCTGGGCTTCAGGGTCCCTGGCACACCCGCTGTCCTTGGGTAGAGGGCAGACACCTGGGTGAACTTTAGGGGTGCTCTAAGCGGAGGCGGTTCCCACCTTGAGGAGGGCGGCAGCGGCCTGGAAGCTCATGTGGGCCACAGACATCCTCTTGCGGCGGGGCAGGTGGGAGTAGCCAGAGCGGACGCTGGTGAAGGAGGTGAGGGACAGGACTCCTGGGGTCAGGGGCGGGTGCGGGGCGTGGGGCCGGTCCACCTCATCTGGGTGGCGGAAGGCCCGGCCCCGGGCCAGCGGATCCACAATCTGGAAGGGAAGGAAGGTGAGCAGAGCTGGCCGGGCTGCAGGGGGAAGCCGCCCAGCCGCCCCTCGGCGCCCACCTTGGGCATCTTGCAGGGTTTTGGAGACTCGGTGCCCTGGAAGGACGGCACCTCCTGGCTGGGGAGCTCCAGGTCGCGCTGGCACGAGGCCTTGAGCCGGCCGTAGCGCACGCTGCAGTGGTGCAGGCTGCGGCGCTGCCAGTGCTGCCGCTTGCCCTCCCAGTCGCCACTGACGCCGAACCACTGGGCCGTGCCCCTGCGGGAGCAGACAGAGCGGCAGGTGGTATGTGCACGCACCAGGGCACCCTTGGGCAGAAGTGCAAGTGATGGTGCCTACGTGTACGGGGGAGGTGACGTGGGGTGACAGCACGCGTGCACCCGTATGCATGTGTGAGGAGTGTGACTACTTGCACTACTGTCCCTTCGGGGGGGGGGGTCAGCCTTCCCTGAGCCCCTGGTTGGAACCCAGTCACCAGAGAGGAGCCAAGGCTGGATGGAGCCGGGGAGCAGGGCTGGGCAGAGCCCTGAGAGCTGCTCTGCAAGGCAGAGGTCCCTCCCTGTCCCCTGAATCCTCTCAGCTTCAACTTTTTTTTTTTTTTTTTGGTTTTGGGGATTGAACCCAGAGGCATTCTACCTTGAGCTACACCCCAGCCCTTTTTATTTTTAAATGCTTTTTTTTGCAGTACTGGGGATTGAACCCAGGGGCATTCTACCTCCGAGCTACACACACAGTCCTATTTTATTCTTTTATCTTGAAACAGGGTCTCATTAAGTTGCAGAGAGCCTCACTAAGTAGCTGAGGCTGGCCACAAACCTTCGATCCTTCTGTCTCAGCCTCCCAAGTACTGGGATTACAAGTGTGCACCACCACACCCAGCTCTTATTTTATTTTTTTGTAGTACTGGGGATTGAACCCAGGGGCATTCTACCTCCGAGCTATACCCCCAGCC
>PVJS01016467.1:0-16360 GCA_004027185.1 Glis glis | reverse complement strand
CACTACGCCCAGCTGCAGCCTCCACTTTTTTCTTTTTTTTTTGCGGTACCGGGGATTGAACCCAGGGGCGATCTACCTCCGCGCTACACCCCCAGCCCTATTTTTTATTCTTTATTTTGAAACAGGGTCTCACTAAGTCGCGGAGGCCTCACTAAGTAGCTGAGGCTGGCCGCGAACCCGGATCCTCCGGTCTCAGCCTCCCAAGTACTGGGATTACAAGCGTGCGCCACCACGCCCGGCTAGCCTCCACTTTTTTCAAGGAACATATCCCTGGGCCTCAGTTTACAGATCTATACCATGATATTAGATTCTTACAATCCACCTCCTGGGAAGGAGACACAGGGACAGGGCCCAGCAAATGTCCAGGTGCCCAGAACCTGCAGCTGGCCAGGGCGGCTGGGCGGGACAGGGGTGCTCACTTGCGGATGCTTTGCGACAGGGAGGCCTGGCGGCGGAAGCCGGGGCGCTTCTCCGTGCTGTCCTGCCATCGTCCCCGTGGCTCCTGGAGGCTGACACTCTTCAGGTAGGCTGGGTTCTTGGGCCTCTGTGGGGAGGAAGGGAGGACAGGTGGTGCCGTGTGCAGCCCCATCTCAGGTTGGCTACTGGACAGGGCTCCTGATGGGAAATCCCTGAGAACAAGCCCAGCCCCACTGCACCCCCCAGTTGCTTTTGTGCTGAATTTATTTATTTACTTTTTTTTGGTACTGGGGATTGAACCCAGGGGCTTTCTACCTCCACGCTACATCCCCATCCCTATTTTTCTGTTATGTTTTTGTTTTGAAACAGGGTCTTCCTAGGTTGCTGACAGTCTCTCCAAGTTGCTGAGGCTGGTCTGGAACCTGCGATCTTCCTGTCTCAGCCTCCCAAGTACTGGGATTACAGGCATGTGCCACCACACCCGGCTCTAATTTATTTACTTTTTGCAGTGTTCAGGATTAAACTCAGGGCCTCGGGCATGGTAGGCAAACCACAGAGCCATGCCCCCAGCCACTTCATTTTCTAATGTTTTCCAGAGAACAGCAGCACACACTCCCTACCCAGCGCCTTCCCAGTACCCATGACGGTCTTGCCCGCTTGTGTATGTTCTACAGAGCTCTTGGGGTGAGCGGGCAGCGTTAACATAGCTCCCCTTTATGTCCCAGGCTGTGTGGGAGCCCCCAGTGCTTGGGGCCTACTCTCAATGAGCTCTTTATGTCCACATGGAAATTTCATTTCATGTGGTGAAATTTCATTTCCACCCCCTGTCCAGGGAGCCAGGGCTGCAGAGGCCAGCCGCTGGTGCTGCGGGACCCTGAGCACCCTCAGTCCATCACAGACAGCCCCCAGCCCCCTGAAGAGGCACCGAGAGCCTGGGCCGGGGAGGCTGAATGTCACAGTCAGCGCCCAGGCGTGCCAGCACACCCTTTCCTAAGGACACACCTCCCTGTTCTTCAACAACCTCAGGAGACAGAGTTCCTAAGCTCAAGGCCCCCGGCTCCCTGTGACTTTTTTTTTTTTTTTTTTTTTGGTGGTACTGGGAATTGAACTCAGAGGCATTCTACCTCCGAGCTACATCCCAAGACTGATTTTATTTCTTATTTTATTTCTTATTTGGAATCAGGGTCTCACTAGGTTGCTGAGTGCCTCACTAAATTGCTGAGGCTGTCCTTGAACCTTCAATCCTCTAGTCTCAGCCTCCCAAGTACTAGGATTACAAGTGTGCGCCACCACGCTCGGCTTCCCTGTGACATTTTATAGGGCCCAGGAAGGAGGGGGAGGCTAGGGGGAAGCAAGGCCTGAGTGGAGGCTGCACAGGTAGCACAGGCTCAGGAAGGAGGAGCCCCTTAGGGGAAGTGAAACTGTCCAAAAGGTATCCTGTGGGCGCATCTGTCGCCTGTGGCAGAGCAGGGAGCCCCAGGCTGGCCTCACCTCGGGCAGCATGCTGTCCCGCTCGCTGGCGGCCTGGGTCTCGGGTGGCGGGATGGTGATGGACAGGTTGGGTGGCTTCCGGCTCTGCAGGCGGCTACTGGACACAGAGGACAGACTCCCGCCATTCTTGTCGGCTGAGGCCATGGTGGGCAGGTGTCTGGAACAGAGACCAGGAAGGAGGCATGGGCGTGAGGAGAGGTGGCAGGACCCCAGGGGTGTGGCAGCCCAGTTCCAGAATCAATGGGCCCAAGTTGGCTCAGCGCATCTCTGGAGCGTGAGGCCGGCTGCAGCTGGGCTGGGTGGAGTAGAGCGGCAGGTCTATTTCTGACCTTCATTTGCATTTTACACCAGTAGGGGTCAGGAGGCCCCTGAGGATTTGGAACTGGAGTGATCTCAGGGCAGGCCAGGGGGCCACAGGGCAGCTTCCGGTGGACAAAGGACCCCACCTTTGTCCCCGGGGCAGGGCTCAAGGGAAGACAAGGAAAGGCGGGGACAACCTGGTGCACTGGGCCACCAATAAAGTGTCCAGGCTCACGCCAGGCAAGCACCTGCTGCGGCAACCAGGAGCCAGCTGTGCTGAGCACAGGTGCTGCTTGGAGGAGGGGGGTCGCTGAGCTGCACAGGAAGTGGCAGCCCAGTGTCGTTCCCAGAGAGAGAAGAGAAACCCACCATGCTGCTGCTGGGCCCTGTCCCCCCTGGCTGTCCAGCTCCTTTTTCAAAAATAACTGAAATCTGGGTACAGTGGCTCATCCCTCTAATCCCGACTACTTGGGAGGTGGGCCGATGGCTTGAGCCCAGGAGTTTAAGGCAAGCCACGACACCGTAGGGAAATTCTGTCTCTTATTATTATTATTATTTGTGTGTGTGTGTGTGTGTATGTGTGTGCGTGTAGTACTGGGGATTGAGCCCAGGGGCCTTCTACCTCTGAGCTACACCCCGAGCCCTATTGTATTTTTATTTTGATGAGAGTCTCACTACTTGCTGAAGCTGTTCTCGAATCTGCGATCCTCCTGTCTCAGCCTCCCAAGTACTGGGATTACAAGCATGCACCACTACGCCTGGCTGAAATCCTGTATCTTGAAAAAACATAAATAAAAAATAAAGAAAGATGATGGGCATGATGGCGCACACCTGTAATCTCAGTACTTGGGAGGCTGAGATGGAGGATCGCAGGTCCTGGTTTGAGCCAGCCTCGGCTACTTAGCAAGCCCCTAAAAAATTTATTATTGCTTCCAAATAAAAAATAAAATAGAGCTGGGGGTGTAGCTTGGAGGTAGAATGCCCCTGGGTTCAATCCCCAGTACCACAAAGAAAAAAAAAAAAAGATAACTGAACTGCCACCTGTCTGGTACTTTTTTCTTTTCACAGTAGCACAATATAAATATATTTATTTATTTATATTCTGGTACGGGAAATTGAATGTAGGGGCATTCTACCTCTGAGCTATCCTCCCAAACCTGCGATCCTCCTGCATCAGCCTCCCAAGTACTACGATTACAGGCATGCGCCACAGCACCTGATTTTTATTTTAATAACACAAGTGATATATGGAGCCAGGCATGGTGGTGCATGCTTGTAATCCCAGTACTTGGGAGGCTGAGACAGGAGGATTGCAGGTTCACAGCCAGCCTCAGCAACTTAGTGAGACCCCGTTTCAAAATAAAAAAATAAAATAGGGCTGGGGGTGTAGCTTGGAGGTAGAATGCTCCTGGGTTCAACCTCCAGTACCAAAAAAAGAAAAAAGAAAAAAAAAGTGATATATGCTCTTGAGAAATTAGCTCAGATCTCAAAAGCAGAAACATGGCAGGCCCCAATCCTCCAGTGGTTCCTTGCTGCTGCTGCTGCTGGAAACAATGTATGTATTTTCAAAACTTCACACAGGCCCACACCGTGTGGTCCACAGCACGGACATCTTTCCCTGTCAACAAGTACAGAACACCTACCTTAGCTACTTTGATAACAACAAAGATTTCCTTGAGTGGAAGTATCAAGATGTACTTGATTCCCGAAGGATGGTTTAGGATGTTTGGTGTCAGCCTTGCAACAAACACCCTTGCCTACACTGTGTGCTTGTTTAAGTATTAGAAGACAGCTGGGAGCCGTGGCCCACGCCTTGTCATCTTAGTTCTTGGGAGGATGAGACAAGAGGATCGCAGGTTTTGAGGCCAGCCTCAGCAACTTAATGAGACCCTGAGCAACTTAGTGAGACCCTATTTCAAAATACAAAATATAATGGGGCTAGGGGGTGTAGCTCAGAGGTAGAATGCCCCTGGGTTCAATCTCCAGCACCACACATACCCAAAAAAGGTATTACAGGACAAAGTTCTAGAAGCTGGAGGCTTAGGTAAAGGGCAAATGCGTCCTGAATTTCAATGGATCTTGCTAGATGGCCCTGCACAGAGTGACTGTGCAGCCTGTCCGGGGCTGTTCCCTGCCTGTGCCATCTGTGTAAAGCAGGCGCTACACCCTCCGCCTGTTCTCAACGCCGCAGCTCTTGCTCCGACCCATGACCTTTTTCTGGCTAAATCCCCCTGTTGTTTCCTCTCCTCCACTTCCCAAGATGCCTGGAGTGGGCTTAGTTTTTCCTCCCCTTCTACAAGGCCAGGACCCCAAGCCCATCTTCCTTTATTTTTGGTACTGGGGATTGAACTTGGAGGCATTCTACCTCTGAGCTACACCCCCAGCCCTATTTTATTTTTTATTTGGAAACAGGGTCTTGCTAAATTGCTGAGGTTGGCCTCAAACCTACTATCCTCCTTCCTTAGCCTCCTAAGCACTGGAGATTACAGGCGTGTGCCACCACGCCGGGCTGAACAAGAATGCTCTAAGATCGACTGTGGGTGATGGTTGCACAACTCTGAATGCACTAAAGGCCAATGAATGGCAAATCTGAAATGGGTGAATTGAATGTTATGGGCTGTATGTTATGTGACATATTTATTTTATTTATATTTTGTGTGTGTGGTATTGGGGATTGAACCCAGGGGCATTCTACTTCCAAGCTACACCCCCAAGCCATATTTTATTTTTATTTTTAAACAGGGTCTCCCTAGCTTGATGAGAGTCTCACTACTTGCTGAGGCTGTCCTTGAATCTGTGATCCTCCTGTCTCAGCCTCCCAAACACTGGGATTACAAGCGTGTGCCACCACGCCCAAGCCTGACATATGTTTATATCTCAACAAAGCTGTCAAACAATAAAAACCCTCAGGCAGGGACTCCATAGATGCTGGGGCTCTGCCTCAGCTGGTCACGACCCCCTCCCCACGCATACAAACACACTGAGGAGGCTCCTTCTCATCCCTGGGGCTGGGGCTTGGCCGCCACCTCCTCGGAGGGGCCCCCCTGACCACATGAGCAGCCCTGTCTCTGCTGCCCTCGTCAATACCCAGCGCTCTCTGAATCGGCCCTCTTCATTAATTGTTTGTATTCTGCCTTATCCACCCTGTACTGCCAGAAGTGCACTGGCCCCCGAGATGCCATTTATTAGAAAACAACCAGCCAAGCCAGGCGCCATGACACATGCCTGTAACGCCAGTACTTGGGAGGCTGAGACAGGAAGATAAGCAGGTTCGAGGCCAGCCTCGGCAACTTAGCAAGGCCCTCTGCAACTTAGGGAGACCCTGTTTCTTTTTCTTTCTTTCTTTCTTTTTGTGGTACTGGGGATTGAACCCAGAGGCATTCTACCTCCGAGCTACACCCCCAGCCCTAATTTTTATTCTTTATTTTGAAACAGGGTCTCACCAAGTTGCGGAGGTCTCACTAAGTAGCTGAGGCTGGCCGTGAACATGGATCCTCCTGTCTCAGCCTCCCAAGTACTGGGATTGCAAGCGTGCGCCACCACGCCCGGCTCTGACCCTGTTTCAAAATAAAAAATAAATTAGGGCTGGGGGTGTAGCTCGGAGGTAGAATGCCCCTGGGTTCCATTCCCAGTACCAAAATCCAAAACAGAACAAAAACCCAAGCAGCAAATGAGCGAGGTGGCCAGCCCAGCAGGCCCCAGCCTCCTACCTTGGGAGCTGTGCTCAGCCTGTGTCTTCTTGGGCTCACAGAGGCGGCTAGGGCATGGCCCAGCCCTCTGCCCACTGTACAGATGCCCCGGGTCAAGCCCCGGCTCTGCCCATGGGTGGACAGACGGCTCCAGGTCAAGCAGGGCAGCTTCTGTGGCGCTCTCGGCCTGTAAGAAAGGAAGGGCAGGCTCAGGGGCGTGCAACCACCAAGTCTTCCTCTTCCTGACCTCAGTCTCCCCACCCACAAAACAGGATAATTCCACCTGCCTCACAGGGGAGGGCTGGAGAGAGACCGAGGAAGGACCCCTTGTGGGCAGCGGAGGCCCAGGGTGTTTCCCCTCCACCACCTCCAGACACCACTCCTGTCCAGCTGTGATGGAGCCAGACACCAAAGTCAATATGATCCCCATTCTTTGTTCTGTTTCAGTATTTTTTTTTTGCTAGTGGGGATTGAATCCAGGGGCATTCTACCTCTGAGCTATACCCCCAGTCCTATTTTTTTATTCTTTATTTTGAAACAGGATCTCACTAAGTTGTGGAGGGCCTCACAAAGTAGCTGAGGCTGGCCACGAACCCGAATCCTCCAGGACCTGCGATCTTCCATCTCAGCCTCCCAAGTACTGGGATTACAGGTGTGTGGTGTGCCGCTGCACCCAGTGCAGGCCCTCAGATCATGTCTGGCAGTGCCCTTTATGTTTTGCATATGAGGTGGGGCCTTTGATTGCCAAAGTCCCCCAGTCACAGGTGAGGAGTGGATGCCTGAGAGAGCTCCCAAGGCAGAGTTGATGGCCCAGGACGCTTTGGGGAGGAGTCCTGGACCCCACACCCCTCTGAGGTCAAGGGCAGATGACCCTCGGGGTGGGCCAGCTGGCTCTGAGGAGCCCCGGCAGCCACAGGAGGACCCTGCTCAGGGACAGCTCCAAGACAACAGGCTCACCTAGGGCCTCTGCAAGGACAGCTCCCCAGCTTGGCCTCCTTTGGGAGCAGGGTGCACCGAAAGGGCAGCGGGCGGACATTGCCCTAGGAAACTGGCACCAAGAGGGAAGAGGGAGGGAGGTAGGCAGGGGAGGCAGGGAGGAACATGATGATTGCATTTCCCCAGAGTCAGCATGCCAGGCCCTCCCTACATCCCACAAGACAGACCCTGTCTCCCTGCAGCTCCCCTGAGGCCTTGCACCTGGCACAGCAGGCTCCACCGTGTCTGCCAGGCCAACTCATACCGCTCCTTTAAGGAATGTCACCTCCTCCAGGAAGCCTACCCAGTCACCACCAGACAGAGTCAACCACTTTCATCTGTTCTCACAGGGTCCTGAGGATTTGCATAAGGTGGGTGTCCCCTACTCGGACCTGCACAATGGAGGGTCCCAACTCAGCTGGCCCCATTAATGGCTAACTAGATGGGAGTCTGGAGAGAGGGCAAGAGAGTGCATGGCTGGGGATTGTCAGTCCACACGGACCCTGTACAGAGGCCAACTCCCCCAACCTTGCAGCCAGCCCGGGCAGCAGCCCCCCTGGAGGGCTCTCGGAGTAATGTCCCCCTGCCCCTCTGCCCGCTGCAGGGCGGGGATGGAGGATGCTGGCCCAGGATGAGTCCCAGTGGACCCCCCACCTAACTCTCTGACTCACCACCACAGGCCCTCCTTTTGGTTCTGGGCAGCTGCCCAGCTGGCGCCCCCATTCTAAGGCCATACCACCCCTGCTGTGACCCCCACCCATGACACTCTCTGTGCCCGGGATATGTGCTGATCTCCTAATGGGAAGGGCACACATAACCTACAGCCACAAGACAGGGGAGACTAGACCAGTCTCAGGACAATCCTGGGGGCCCCAAAGAGAAGCACTCTGACCCCAGAAGCAGAGGCAGGGTTGGGAAGGGACATGTCATCAGGCCTCTCTCCCCACCACCTTCACAGAGCAACATCAAGGCCCCGGGCGGCAGTCTGTAAGCAGCTTTGCCCCGTGCCTCAGTTTCCTTCTCTGTTAACCGGGCTGGGGGGTGGACTAGCAGAGGCCCAGCTCTGACACCTCCAGGAAGCCCATCCGTTGAGTTTTCTCTGCACCACTTTCCCCAGCCCCTCTCCAGCGCGGAGCGGTGGGCCCGCCCAAGACCACCTCCCCCAACTTGTGCAGAAGTGGCTGGGCCAGGAGCTTAGCCCCGTCCTCAGAGCTCAGGGAGGGAAGGGCTCAGTGGGTTGGCAGGGTAGGCACTGTTAGACCCACTCTGGGCTCCCGCACGGCCCACATCCAGGGTGATGGCAGAAGCCAGGCAGAAAACAGCACTGGAGCCTTAGAGGCGTCCGGCCTGCCGCCTAGCTCCTGCCCCAGAAGTGCTTGCTCACGGCAGAGGAAATTGTGACATCCTGGGACCAGGCTTCCTCCTGCCCACAGTCACATCCGCTGCTCCCTCCAGCCCCCAGGCCACTTCCCAGCTGGCCTGTGGGTGGGCGGGGAGCTTGAAGGCCAGGACCACAGCCGCAGCCACCTGCACAAGCTGGAGCCTGGCCTGGATGGGGGAGGGCTCCGCCTGAGCCCCAGAAGAGCTGGGAGACTCCACGGGGGCCTGGGCAGAGGGAGCAGGGCTGAGGCTGGCTACGACTAGATTTCCTCTTCCTTCAGAGCGGCGGCCAGCCTGGGGGCAGGTCAGGCAGATCCAGAGGAAAAGTGAAACGTGGCCTCCGGACCCCCCAGGTCCTCGCGGACTGAGGCCTCTCTGTGGTGGGGGTCAGCACCCTCTCCAGAGAGCCTTCTAGACAGCACCGCCCAGTCAGCAGCGGCCAGGACGAGGCACACACAGAAATGCAGATTCAGAAACCACTACTGCCACTGCCCAGAGAATCCGGTTTCCCCACAAAGGGTGGGGCTGGGCGCTCCCAACCACGCCCCGTCCAGCATAGCCAGGGTAGGCACAGGCCACCCCCAGGGAGGCCCCCCCAAGAATGCAACTAGCAGCCAGTCCAGGCAGGGTGCTGGAGGGTGCCCACTGTACTGCGCAGGGGGCTAAGCCCAAACTCCAGCACAGAGGCCCACTGTCCCCGCCCAGCTCGCCCCAGGTGCAGTGCCACCTGTACCCAGGAGCCCGGCTCCAGTCCCCTCCCTCTCTCCACCTGCCCGCCACCTACACTCCCACACTGGCTGGTTTCTGGAGGCTACCATTCTTGCTGATGGCGGATGGATTTCCCCACGCCCTGCGCTCTGCAGGCTCAATGAGCCAGGGCAGGGAGCTGGCAGCTGTGGCCCCAGACAATCAGGCAGGACACCAAGGGCCAAGCCCATGTGTGGCCAGAAATGGGGACAGAAGGGAGAGGCCCTGCCGAGTTTGGTGGCGCATACCTGTACGAGGAAGTTGAGACAGGAGGATCGCAGGTTTGAGGCCAGCCTCAGCAATTTAGTGAGACCCTCAGCAATTTAGCAAGATCCTGTTTCAAAATGAAAAGGGCTAGCCGGGTGTGGTGGCACACGCTTGTAATCTCAGTACTTAGGAGGCTGAGACCGGAGGATCTCAGGCTCTCGGCCAGCCTCAGCTACTTAGTGAGGCCTCCACAACTTAGTGAGACCTGTTTCAAAATAAAGAATAAAAAATAGGGCTGGGGGTGTAGCTTGGAGGAAGAATGCCCCTGGGTTCAATCCCCAGGACTAAAAAAAAAAAAAAAAAAAAAAAGGAGCCATGCATGGTGGCACACACCTGTAATCCCAGTACTTGGGAGGCTGAGACAGGAGGATCGGAGGTTCAAAGCCAGCCTCAGCAACTTAGCAAGGCCTTCTGCAACTTAGTGAGACCCTGTTTCAAGATAAAAAATAAAATAGGTCTGGGGGTGTAGCTCGGGGGTAGAATGCCCCTGGGTTCAATCCCCAGTACTACACACACACTAAAAAAAAAAAATTAAAGCTGGGCATGGTGGCGCACGCTTGTAATACCAGTACTTTGGGAGGCGGAGACCGGAGGATCTGGGTTCGCGGCCAGCCTCAGCTCGCTCGTTCGCGCTCTCTCTCTCTCTGTACCTAGTGAGGCCCTCCGCAACTTCGTGAAACCCGGTTTCAAAATAAAGTATAAAAAAATAGGGCCGGGGGTGTAGCACGGAGGTAGAACGCCCCTGGGTTCAATCCCCGGTACCACAAAAAAAAAAAAATGGGGGGAGGACTTGGACCAGGAGTAAGCAGCGTCTCCCCTCCAGGGAGGAAAGGGGGAACCACTGTAAACCCCTGGATATGATCGGGCAGCACAGGGACCGTTCCATGGGCAGGGGCACCAGTCACCTGAACAGAGGCTTGAGGAAACCACAACCTGGTCCAGAAATCACTTCAAGCTCTGGAGCCGTCCCAGGGAGCTGGCAGCCAGGAGGGAGGGGGCGGTGGACAGTCTGGCCCTGTCCTTTCAGTCCCAGCTAAAGGCTGAATCACACGATGACACGGTGAGGCTGGAGGCAAGGAAGCGGCTCGGCTCCCCGGCTTCCCTGCCACGGAAACCGAAACTCATCTTCCCTCCCATGGCCCTGCTAGGGACCGCGGGTGTTTTTAGAAAGCTACAAAGAGGAAGCGGGGCCTTTAGCTGCTGTGCAATCCCCAGAAACCCCAGATTCTGCTGACCTCTAGGATTCTCCCGCCCTCCTCCCCGGTGACCGAAGCATGGCTCACATGAGCATCGGCATCGCATCAGCCTCCCCACGTGTCCCGAGTCTCAGCCCCGCACACCTCCAGACGGAGCAAAGGACAGGAAGTGAAAAGAAGTTGGCCCAGGGGACAGGACCTGGGAAGGGCCACGAGTGTCAAGAGAGGCAGAAGCAGCAGCAGTGTGCGCCGGTGGGAGGTGGAGAGGGCAGAGCAGGGAGCGGAGGGGAAGGAGGACGAGGGACCCGCTGACCCAGGGGCTGGAGCTGGTGACGCAGACACGAACTCAGCACATGCCACTGGGTACGTGAGCTTCGCCCAGCAGCCGCCCACAAAGAGGGAAAACGAAAGGTCTGTGGGTTTGCACCCCCAGAGATCCCCCCGAGAGCCCTGGTTCCTCCCAGGGCTGGTCTCAAACAGTTCAGAAGACAAAGAACTGGAGGGGCAGGTTCAGGGGCCTGGCGACCTGCTAACTTCTTTGGGCTCTTCCACGCCAGGCCTCAAGCTCCTGATTCCCTTGACCCAGTTAGACTGGCTGGCGTCACAGCCCACCACACTTAGGGGAAGCGGTGCTGGGCCCCGGGGAGCCGCGGAGAGCAGGGTGTGAGGGTGTGGACCTGTGTGTGTGCGCCTGTGGCAGGGGGTGGGGTCTGCCCTGGTCTCAGAGAAGAGCAGGCCCATGCCCCCCTGCCCACCCATTTCTCAGGCAAAGACATGAATGCCTTCCTCCTCCTCTGGGGTCCCTGATCCGGGAACTGGGCTGAGCTGGGGATGCCTGAGTCCTGCACCCCTGAAGCCCAAGGTGCAGTGGTGACTGGTAACATACGGGGCAGTGGCCATAGCAGGTGGGAATGCAGCCTTTGGCCTCCCCGCTGTGCACCCTCCCAGAGGTCCCCTTGGAAATCTCTGGGCTCTAGAAGCTGCTGGTGGGGACAGGCCAAGTGGACAGCAGCCGAGTAGGGATGCGGGTGCCCTGGACAGAACCCAGGACAGTGCCCTTCCACACCCCTGGCAAACAGCAGCGGTCCGGGTGGGGGGAAGAGGATGGAGAGAAGAATGTGGCCGCCGGGCGTGGTGGCGCATGCTTGTAATCCCAGTACTTTGGGAGGCGGAGACCGGAGGATCCAGGTTCTCGGCCAGCCTCAGCTCTCAATCTCTCAATCTCTCTCTCTCTCTCCTCTCTCTCCCTCTCTCCCTGTCTCTCTCTCCTTAGTGAGGCCCTCCGCAACTTTGTAAGACCCGGTTTCAAAATAAAGTATAAAAAATAGGGCCGGGGGTGTAGCGCGGAGGTAGAACGCCCCTGGGTTCAATCCCCGGTACCACACACAAAAAAAAGAATGTGGCCAAGAACCAGGATGCTCGCCCAGCAGCCTGGCCTCCTCTGGGAAGGCTACATATTCCGCCTCAGTTCTGCCGCCTCTCCCGGGGGCCCAGGCACCAGGACAGAGGAGGGCACCCAGAGTGGGAGTGCGCACACCGGGTGCCACTCCGACACAGGCTTGGTGTGAACTGGGCTGTGCCCCAGTCTCGAAGACTTGCTTCTCTCGGGGACTAGGGCCACTGGGAGTTGGGTTTTCACTGGTCCACAGAAGTAGCAGAGGTCCTGCACATGCTCAGAGGCTGAGGCGGGATGGGGTACAGTCCAAGGGCGGGGAGCAGGGGAGGCCTATTTCTGCTAGCGGCTCCTTGACACCAAGGTGTGACCACCCCCACAGAGGACTGGGGCTCTGTCTTGTGCTTACGAGTCTAGAGCCACCCAACTTCCCTCTCATGGCCTGGTTCTAGACTGAGAATACTGCCCAACTGGGTGGGGGCAGGGCCATAGCCCCAGCCCCAACTGCTGTGTGATCTTGGGCAACCTGCTTAACATCTCTGAGGCTCAGTTTGTTCATGCATAAGATGCTAAGTGGCCTCCCAGTGGTCTGAGACCTGGGTGGCCTGTCACTATTAACCAAGGCTCACCCCAGCAACACGCTCAACTGAGGGACAAAGTCTCACCCTATCTTGCAGAGAGGTTAGCACCCTGTCCAGGGTCACCCAGCCAGAGGCTGGCCTGGAGCTGGCTGGGTGTGAGCACCCTGAGCTCCAGGGAGCTGCAGGTCACCCTGGGTGCTTCCTTTAACACACTCAGGGCAGGTGGCTGGGCGTCCTCGCTCCTGGACACCCAGTTCTGCTCCTGTCTGCGTGGAGCCCCTCGGCAGGGAGGGAACATGCCAGCCACACACTTTTCAGCTTGTAAACAGTCATTAAGGAGCTAATAAACCTGATTTCCCAGAACCCTGCCCTGGGGCTCCCCACTTCCCTGGGAAGAGGCTGGCCCCAGCCCTGATGGCTGCCAGGGCTTCGGGGCCCATCCGGGCTATACCCATGTTAGGCAGGCTGGCAAAATCGCCTGCTTACCGCCCCCACTTCTCTTTGGGGAGCATGGGGTTCTCTTGTTGAGGAATGAGGAGGGCTGGGGGCCAGAGACAGGGCTCAGACCCGGTTTGGCCACCTAGCTGTGGGGGGACTTTGGGCACATTACCACTGCTGAGCCTGTTTCCTCTGCTGTGAAATGGGGCGCTGCCCACCTCAGAGGGGGCCAGCAGAGGTGACGGAGATCCTGAGTAGACAGTGGCTGCACACAACCAGCGGTCAACTGCTGGCTCTTCTTCCTGGCTGAGCTCTGCCACCATCTTGACCGCTACATCTGGGCCAAGAGCCCCAGAGGTGACAGGGCTCTACTTGACAGGTGGGGAAACTGAGGCTCTGAGAGGTGGTAATGTCATCGGTCCAAGGTCCCAAAGTCAGGGAGTGGCGGGCTGCAGCCCCAGCCAGGGTCCTGCGTTAATCCCCATATTCTGTAGTCCCTGGAACTTCGAAGGCCAAGAGGCAAAAGGATTTGCCTGCGCCTGGGGTGGCAGCTCTGTGTAGTCTGCGTGCAAAGGCCTTTGGCTCAGGAACCCTCCAGCCCCTCAAGTAGAAAGACAATCCTCAGGCTTGGGTGGCCTTCAGTTTATCAAAGGGCTTTTACAGCCGGGCATGGTGGCACACGCTTGTAATCCCAGTACTTGGGAAGCTGAGACAGGAGGATTGCAGGCTCGCCACCAGCCTCAGCTACTTAGTGAGGCCCTCCGAAACTTAGCAAGACCCTGTTTCAAAATAAAGAAAAAGCCAGGCGTGGTGGCACACACTTGTAATCCCAGTACTTGGGAGGCTGAGACAGGAGGATCCGGGTTCGCAGCCAGCCTTAGCTACTTAGTGAGGCCTTCCGCAACTTAGTGAGATCCTGTTTCAAAATAAAGAATAAAAAATAGGGCTGGGGGTGTAGCTCAGAGGTAGAATGCCCCTGGGTTCAATCCCCAATACCACACACAAAAAAGGGCTTTTACAAACATTATCTCATGTAATTAGGCCCAGGCTGGGGAGGCAGCTGTCATTCTGCTCTGGGGCTGATAAGGTTCCCAAGGGCTCAGGCTGGGTCCCCACCCTTCTCTTCTAGGCCTCCTGGTGGCCACACAGAGTGAGGGAGAGGGAAGAGGCACCCCTTGCTAGAGACCAGAGGCAGGAAGCTGTCCCTGTCCCACCTGCGATGCTGCGGGCACAGGCCACCTTTGAGAGGCAGAGAAAAGGCTCAGGCTCCACAGCTTACCCTATGAACCTCAGCCAGGGGGAGCCCCTCTGAGGGGCCTAGCCTCCGTGACCCCCCACACTGTAAGAAACACACAGGCTGGCAGACAGGGGAACTCTGGGGGGGGTGCGGTGGTAGTTCAGGTCCAGATAGAAACCCATCCTTGTTTCCCTTGGCCACCAAAGGCACCCCTGCCCCAGACACAGCCACGTCTACAGAATAATAACAGTGCCACCACTCCAGATGACTGCTCTCATCTGGCCCCACAACAGCCGCAGGCAGGGCCTCTGCCATGCCCGCATCTGGGCCGCGCTCCCAGTAGAGGTATCCCAAGCTCGTTACCGCGATGGCTCCCCTCACCGTGTGCCCACCACGGCCACGCACCGGCTGAAGGCTTCCACCGATCACCACTGAAATCTACTCACGGCCCTCCCGCTGGACAGCTGGGGAAACCAAGGCACAGACTGCTTAAGTGATTCCTATCCTACTGAGCACACTCTCAAAGACCACTGTGTCTGCCAGCCTGAGGCCTTGCCTCTTGACCCCCCTTGTAATCGGCCACTCCCCCACTTATCACCACACTTGCCCCAGGCCAGCCACTGCCCACGTGGCTCAAACCACTAACCTAGAGGGCCCCAGGGTGGCACTGGGGCTGGAACTGCCTCCCGGTGGCTTCTGAAACAAAGACAACTTGACCTGGGTCCCTAGATAAATTTACTAAGGAGAGACAGTGCCCAGGGTGGCCCTTCATACCTCTCTGAAGAGAAGATGAGCTTTTCTTACACCAGTCTACTTCTCAGGGAGGCGAGGGGGACTTCAGGGGCAGTCCTGGGAAAGCCTTAATTCTTCCCAATGCTGGAGCAGGTGGCAGCTTCTCCTGTGAGGACACCTGTGTCTCAAGAGCTGGCCTGGCAGCACCCCTTCCCAGCCACTGAGCTACCCAAGGTCGGCTGGCATGGTGCTCGGCAGGCGCTGACGTCCTCCACGCCTCCCCGGCCCAGCGGCTGGGGAGGAAACCGGGAGCCACTTCTGACCCATGCAATGCATGAGCTCATTCTGGAAATCCCCTTGGGCAGCGGGCAACACCTAGGCCTGCTCCAGAGCGTGTGGCACACAGATCCCAGGGGACGTGCAGGGGGGTGAGGCCACACATCCCCCCCACACTGCACCATGACCCATGGGCAAGCGCCAGGCGGCTTATCCCAGTCACTTGGACAGGAACAGGCCCACACTTGAAGTCCCCTGACCTCTTCCTGCCCTCATCCGGCGTCTGTCTGGGGCAGAGTTTATACAAATAGGACAGGAACCCCGGCAGAGGCCACAGCAGTGTCCAAAGCTCAGGCCACAGGGAAAACATCACTGCCAAGAACAGAGCAGGCTGAGCCCCCAGTGGCCCTCGTGTGCATTTGTAGTGTGACTTAGTCCACTTACAGGAATAGAAGTCTTCCCCCCCAGCACCTGTGTGTGTGTGTGTGTGTGTGTGTGTGTGTGTGTGTGTAGAAGAGAGAGAGAGAAACCAGGTGCACTGACACTCAGTAATGGGCCAACCAAGTGGGAGCCACTGCACTGGGTGGTCTGTTTGCCTGGCTTTGGGGGTGGGCAGCTCTAGAGGTATGTGTGGTGGGGGCCACCATAACCATTTTCTTTTCTCTTTTTTCTTCTTTTGTGGTACTGGGGATTATACCCAGGGGCATTCTATCGCTGAGCTACACCCGCAGCCCTATTTTATTTTTATTTATTTTTTATTATTTTTTTGAGGTACCGGGGGTTGAACCCAGGGGCATTCTACCTCCGGGCTACACCCCCAGCCCTATTTTTTATTCTTTATCTTGAAACAGGGTCTAAGTTGCGGAGGCCTCACTAAGTAGCTGAGGCTGGCCGTGAACCCGGATCCTCTGGTCTCAGCCTCCCAAGTACTGGGATTACAAGCGTAACAGGATCTCACTAGGTGGGTGAGAGTCTCACTACTTGCTGAGGCTGTCCTCAAACCTGCAATCCTCCTGTCTCAGCCTCCCAAGTACTAGGATTACAGGCGTGCACCACCACACTGGCTCACTATAACTTTTCTGTTCAACTGAAAAGTCTCACTTTTATCTTTTTTTTTTTTTTTTTTGCGGTACCGGGGATTGAACCCAGGGGCATCCTACCTCTGCACTACACCCCCGGCCCTATTTTTTATACTTTATTTTGAAACGGGGTCTCACGAAGTTGTGGAGGGCCTCACTAAG
>PVJS01016466.1:0-37447 GCA_004027185.1 Glis glis | reverse complement strand
CAGGGAAGGAAAGGGTGAACAAGGAAGTTGTCAGGGGCTTTGCTTATCTGTCTGATGGTCCTTGGAGGCTTGTCTGCATGCAAACAATTCCTACTTGGGTGGGCGGTTTGTGCCCCTCCCATGCTGGACCCAGATGCCTTTCTCATATATATATATATCTCATATATATATATATCTCATATATATATATATATATATATATCATATATATATATATATATATACACACAGACATATATATGTGTGTGTGTGTGTGTATCCACAATGAAATATACCTTCCACATACATACCCACATACTCATATACACTGAAGAATATACATATTGTGAAAAAATAGAAAAAAATCTTAATGAAAAGTAAACTATATTTTGCTTTGCTTTAAGTTCTTTATTCTGTTTCTTCCTGTGAATGCAGAAATTGTAAATCCTTTTGCATAGAAGTTCTGGTGAGGGTCTTATGGATTTAATGAGGTTTAGATCACTAGATCACTTTTCAATAGTTCAGCTCTTTATTCTTACATGATTCTGTTCATCAGGGTTCTCAAGATAAATAGACCAATATACATTGTCATTCTAAGTATTTTATGTCTATTGTATACTTGGTAACAAATCACACCAGAAATATTCGGGATTTCATGAATTTATAGCTCATTGCCTGCTTACTCAGTTTAAAAAAAACTATTTTGAGGAAGGGGTGTAAATTATTGAACTAAGTAATTTACTTTAGTGTTTTGGACTATTTCAGACTCTGGTCCTGCCCATTTATACTGTTATCAAATGATTTTTCTATTTCTTAATTACCATATAAAGTCTATGTCAGGTCTAACCCTCTGATATTTTGGCTCTGATACTTTGGCTCCTTGATCAATTCTAAAGTGTTTCTCTGTCTAGGATTTGGTTCTTTAATATTTTCTTTTATATACTGTTCTTGAAACCTTGATGTTCCTGATTGTTAAATAATTCAAATCCAAGCTGTTGTTAAGTATCAATTTTTCTACCTTCTAAACCTATCCCAAATCCACTACTTTATTAACGTCGTCACCCTAAGCAAACACCTGTTATATTTATGTGAACAACTACTGTAGACTACTAACAACTGTTCTTGTATCCAAAACTTCTACCCTCTCATTTCTATTTTTCACAAGTATGTATAGGGTCACAACATTCTCTTAACAAAATTCTCTAGTAGTTTCTGTCACATTACAAAAAAAAAACACACACACAAAACCTGCAGTCATAATCATGGTGTACCTGAGTGATCTCCTAGTTTCTACCTACTTTCCTACCTTTTCAAACTTACTGCTCTCTTCAATTATCTTTGTTGTTTCTCAAAAATAAATAAATAGATGCATACCAAATTAGGGAGGAGTGTCTTTTTACAGGGTATTTACATTTTTATTTCCCTAGTATTAGAAAGTCCTTCCCTCAAATATGACTCATCTCTCACTTCATTTATGGATTTTATAAGAATTGCCTCATAAAATAGCACTGCATCATTAGCTAACAATTGATCCACTTTTTATTATTGTCTTTCACTGAAGTTTTATTATCTACCTGACATTTTATTTTCAATCTCTCTACTTACTTGTGCTCTAACTATGACATTTTCATACTGTATTATACTACTTCATGTTTCACTTTTCTTTAGAGAGTAAACTCCTTGCATGCTTTGGTAATCTTTCTCTAGTTCTCGTTCTCTCTCTCTCTCTCTCCCTCCCTCTCTCACTCTTCTCTCTCTCTCCCTCTCCTCTTTTTGCAATTCTTATGGCTTAACAACCCCTATGTTGCCCCAAAACTTGCAGAAAATCTTTACCTCTTTTTCTTTGCTTAAACTCTGATAACAGAAAAATACCTTCCACTAAATGGACATTCAATAAATCTTTCTTACTTAATTAACTGATGTTTTATACCCATCAGAATTTGATAGTTGCAGAATTGAGCTGCATTAAATTTTTTCATTATTAATACCCCACTGAGAATTTTTTTATATCATACTATATGGTTTCAGAAGACAGTCCTATTTTCTGGCAATCCCTAATTTTTATTTTGAAGCAAAGTTTCAAAATATAATATGATGTACATAGGTATACATAGGTGTAATAGCTATTTTTATTCAGAGGTTGATGGTATAAGAAAACATGTGAAAACTGAGTAATTATAAACTATCAAATATGTAGCCACTAAATATTAAGTGTATATTGAGCACTTGAAATGTGGCTCATTATAATTGGGATGCATAATAAGAATAAAAGACTAAATGGATTTAGAAAACTTAGTAAGAACAGAATAATGCAAGCTATTTCATTGTGAATTATATATATTACACATTGAAATAATAATATATTGTATAAATATTGTTTATTGGGTTAAACAATATTCTATTTTCTGTTTCTTTAAGATTTTTGAAATACAGCTACTTGAAATATGAAGCTCCCATTTGTGGCTCGCCTTATATTTCTTTTGAATAGCACTGAACTAAGGATAAAAACAGGAAAACAAATGGGAGGATTGGTTAATCACTTCATAGGGTAATTTTTTTTTTGCTTACATGCCAATAGTTTCCTTGTATTCTACTATGATTTCTTTAAATTAGTATGTAAACAGCATTCCAGCACTTGAGAGGCTAAGACAGGAGGATCACAGGTTAGAAAAGAGCCTCCAAAACATAGCCAGACTCTCAGCAACATAGCAAGACCCTGTTTCAAAACAAAAAATGAAAAGGTCTGGGAGTGTAGCTCAGAGGTAGAATGCCCGTGGGTTCAATATTCAGTACTAAATAAATAAATAAATATCACAGGGATTAAAATAAAAAGACCTACAAATGTCTTTTCTCATAAATATTGAGTAAAGAAATGATATTGTTATCAAGGCCTTTCCAAAAATTCATGTTCATGAATCTACAACTCTGGTTCTCCCCGTAGTTTTCATCTGTGTAAGTGGCCTAAGTTTTCTAATCTATTTTGAATTTTTATTTTTGTGCGGTTGTTGATACAGACTCTGCAGTGTTTCCTCCTTAGCAGTTGTGGTGTGGGCAGCTCTGTTACCTGGTGGTGAGTCAGTTTCTATTTGTTTCATTATACTTTTCTGTTGTGTGTTTCAACCTTAATTATGGTGAATACTGTGATGAATAATGTAAGTCTAATATTTTATGGACAGGGATTTTATTTTGTTTATGTTCCAGTTGATATTCCCTTGCTTCTATGGCATTCCAAACACAGTATAATATATGTTAGGCACCTCTACTATTTGTGTGATTATTGCTCTACTACTTTGAACTTTCGGGTGCATCCTTGGCTACCTGGAATGATTTTCCTTCAGGTAGGATTTAAATTCTATCAAAAGCTCTGATAAAAAATATCTCATATCCAGCATTAAAAATTCTCAATAAAATTGTAAGTATGTTCCATTAACAAACAATTAAATCTAGATTATTATTTGCTGAAACTAAAACAGTACTTAGTGGCACAGATAAGTGACTCAGTAACGTGAGGCTTTCTTAGAATAATAGCTGTGAGATGGAATGTTTTGTTATCAATATACATGAGATACAAAATTTCATGATGATTAGATGAGTAAATAAAGGACAGATAAGTTTCCTATCAAAGATTATATTGTATGAACTATCAAGTTGAATGGTTTACCTAAAACTACATTAATTTATGTTATTGTCAGTTAGGTGACATCTTTCAAAGAGGGAAGCTGTGTTTAAATTGCAGAATTCAAAGAAAAGTTAGGAGTCTGTGGACCTCTGATGTGATCGAGTTGTTGCATATGTTCTATTAACCCATGGATATTGGAACTTCTTCCATAGATACATATATTACATAATTATATCATACATTATTATATTATATATTATGTATAATATATTATATATTCTATATAATCAATTTGATGTGATAATAAAGGGGTTTAGAAAATGGAAAAATTTTGGACTCATTACCGATAACATTCAAGTAATTCTTGAAATTCTATTAATTGATTGCTCTGGAAAAGTTTTGTTTAGTTTTAATTCTTTCATCATATGATGATTGAACTTGTTCTAATTAATCATGTTCTAGGTAGTGTATTGAACTCTGGTAAAATGTAAGCTCTTCCATGGAAGCTTGAAAAGAAGGGATTATATATGTTGGTCTGAGATCTAGTCACTCGTTTTGCTTGAAGGATAGCAGGAAGAAGACAAGTTATCTATTTTAATTTCTATATCAATTAGATCTTGGTATTAATAAACTAATGATGTTTTCTTGGAAGTTGAGTCTTGATCAGCATTTTAAACTAATGTTCAGGATTACTTAATAGTGCTGTCCCTGGTAAGAATTACTGATAGCACCTTATAGATGTGGCTGCTTGAAGAATGTGACATGGTATATGCAACTCATTGGTATAGTAAATGGAAATATTTAATAAATTAAATGCTCATATTCTGTAATAAACTGCACATAGCCTATCATATACATCTTACCTTTTAGGGTTGGGAGATTAATCTCCAACACAGAATGAAAGGACCTGGGGCTTGATTCTGAGTAAGATGCTTGGTTCACGTAAATCTGGTTGATAGCATGATCCTCTGTGGTAAGTCAAATTCTTATGAACTTGTTTATCTAAATATTATTAAAAACAACAAATACATTTAAAACTCTTTTCAATCAGAGGGAAGAAAAAAGCTAATATGCATATCTTTTCAAAGTACATTCATGTTGGAATTCTATGGAAAGATTGTAATATTTTATGTATATATATAAAATATTATAAAATAAAATAAAAAATATAAATATATATAATATATATAATATATATATAATATATAATATATATAATATATATAATATATATAATATATATATATAAAATATATATATACTGAGTAAATAAATAAATATACTCAGTAAATCTCTGAAACATAACCCAAGTGTACTGTTAACTTTTTCAGATGATTACAAACAGTTATTGACTTTCTAGGAAAAAAACTGAGAAAGATGAACAGAGTTTTATAAGAGTATATGATTTGCTGTCAGGGAACATATGGACAGTATTGTATTTGTGAGAGGCAGAGCAGAACATTTTATAAATACCATTTTTAAGATATTTGAATATCTCATTCAAATTAATGTATTCTACTTTTGGAATTTTTTTAAAAAATCACATGAATAGAGATGTCCTATGGGTGGTGAAAGATGTTGCTAGACATTTGTTGGTAAAGTTTCAATTACTGGTTAAAGGATAGACTTGACTTCCATTTCTAATATATATTGCAAACTATCGAGGAAAAACACTTCAATTTTTACTTCAATTGGATCTGCACCCATTAGTTGTTCTATAATACATTGCATCTTTGATCCAGAAAGTATTTGGGACATAAAAATGCTCAGGTGTTATTTCCTTTAAGGACATTAAAAGTTAGACAGCTTTGCCAAGATCAACTCTAATTTAGTTATGCACAGCGAACCAATAAATACTTACAAAGATAATATATTTTCTGAACATTTAGCAGGCAATGCCTTTTGCATAATAAGTCTCTTAAATTAAATTGTCAAGTGGTATCACATACAAAAATAATATTTTTCATAAGGAGTACAAAGTAAAATATATTGATTGAGACAGAGAGGATGATTGGTATTTGTTACTTCTTAGAACTATATTGGTGATTTTGTATACTTCAAAGAATAAATGCTGTGAAGCTGTAGGACTCAGATTCTGTATAGTGAAATCTATGTCAATTAGTATATATATTTATGTCTGCCTGTGACTATATTCAGCTCCTCTGTGATGGTCCAAGGATAAAATGGGGAGCTTTGGGGGTCCCTAGAATTCCGCAGAGCACCACCACTATGTTTTATCTACAGTACTGTTACCTGAAATAATTTTGCTAGGTCTAGACTTTTTTTTCCAATACCTTTTTTGTGTATCCGCAAAAATCTTCCAATCCATTGGCATTAAGGCAAATAAAGGATTGAACTTTTGTAATTTAGTTCTTTTGAACATTGGTTAGTTGTTTGATTTTTAAGATGAAATTCTTTGGGGTTTTGATTTGTTTACTTATTAAAGCTCTATTGATATAAATGTCTTCTAAACTAAATTACCTTTGTCATGTTTAACCAATGATAAATAAGGCAGAGAATGTTTTCTACAGTATAGAAAGGATAGAAATGGGTAGTTGATAAGAGAAGTATTCATCGGGATCATTCAGTGATATTTTATCTTTTGCTTTAGTAAAAATATATTTTATTATGCCTACTTATATTCTGAGTGTACACAGATTTTAATCAGCATAGTAATCAAGGTAGACTCATGATTGGACACTTAAAATTATTTGTTCTTCTTTCAATTTTCCTTTTAAATATACCAATGTAGTTAAATTGAAAAAATCCACAGGAAAAAATCTAGAAAAATAAATATCAGAATTGGCATTAATATAAGAAAAAATATAAAAGGCAAAGGTGCTCCTAGAAGGAAATTGAGGTTTAGAAGTAGAAATCCCAACAGAGAGGCACAAGTTGCTTTTAGATTATGCAAAGTATACCTTGGCTCTCTTCTGATGAACAGGGTGGGTTTACACTGCTAAGAACCTGAAAATAATCATTGTTCTCAGCATGGGTCCCAGACACTGTTCTTATAAAACATTCAAGGAGTTTCTTGAAATAAACAAATAAGTATATACACAAAGACCATAAGCAAAGCAAAGACACCATTGATGAAGTTTGTTGTTTTTTGTTTTCTTCATGGACTCAGGGAAACCATCCAATCACTATAATCGAGATTGTAATGATGGCTATTTGCAAAGAGCAAGACAAACGACTTGCTCATCCCAGGGTTTGGCTTGGATAGGAATTTATGGAGTTTGATCAAAATCCATATTTTAAGAGGAAAAACTCAAGATTATATGTCAGTTGGTGGTGAAATACAAGTGGAAGGTATGAGAGATTTCACAGAGCAATTTGCTACTTTATTTTTTAATGTGCTTTTATTGGTGCATTATAGTCTCACATCATAATGAAAATCAAGTTGATAGTAACATACATGCATGTAGCACTTGGTGCCCCCACTGCCTGACTTTTGTGCAGGGTAAGAGGTAAGGATTTAGTTCCATTTTTCTACAGATAGATAATGAGTTTTCTCAACACCATTTGTTAAAGAGACTGTCTTTTCTCCAACATATGTGTCTGGCACATTTGTCAAAAATCAATTGGCTGTAAGTTTGTGAATTTGTTTCTGTATCTTCTATTCTGTATTATTGGTCTATGTGTCTGTTTTTGTGCTAATGCCATGCTGATCTTATTACTATAGCTCTGTAGTATAGTTTGAAGTCAGGGATTGTGATGCCTCCTGCATGGTTCTTATTGCTGAGAATTGCTTTGGCTATTCTGGGTCTTTTGTTTCTCCATATGAAATGTAAGACTGATTTTTCTAGGTCTGTGAAAAATGATAATGGTATTTTGATAGGAATTGCATTGACTCTGTAGATCACTTTTGAAAGAATGGCCATTTTGATAATATTTATTCTGCCTATCCAAGAGCAGGGGAGATCTTTCCATCTTCTAAGATCTTCAGTTTCTTCCTTCAGTGTCTTATAATTTTCTTTGAAGACGTCTTTCACCTCTTTGGTTAAGTTTATTCTTAGGTATTTGATTGGTTTTGAAGTTATTGTGAATGGAATTTGTATCCTGGAATGATCTTGTATCCTGCTACTTTGCTGAATTTCTTAATCAGCTCAAGTAGACCTTTGGTTGAGCTTTTTAGGTCTTCTAGATATAGGATAATGTCATCTACAAATAAAGATAATTTTAATTCTTTTTTTCCTATTTGAATTTCTTTGATATCCTTCTCTTGTTTTATTGCCCTGGCAAGAGTCTCGAGGACTATATTGAAAAGGAGTGGTGATAGTGGGCATCCTTGTCTTGTTCCTGATTTTAACGGGAATTCATGTAGTTTTTTCCCATTCAATATGATGTTGGCTTTGGGTTTATAATACATTGACTTAATGATGTTCAGGTACATTCCTTCTATTCTGATTTTCTGTAGAGTTTTTGACATGAATGGGTGTTGGAATTTGTCAAATGCTTTTTCAGCATTTATTGAGATGATCATGTGGTTCTTGTTTTTAGTTCGGTTTATGTGATGAATAATATGTATTGTTTTGCATATGTTGAATCAGCCTTGCTTTCCTGGGATGAAACCAACTTGGTCATGGTGTATAATTTTCTTGATATGATTTTGAATGCACGTGGCTAGTATTTTGTTTAGAATTTTTGCATCTATAATCATCAGTGATATTGGTCTGTAATTTTCTTTTCTTGAGGTGCCTTTATTTGGCTTTGGTATTAATGTGATGCTGGCCTTGTAGAAGGAATTTGGAAGAATTCCATCTCTTTCAATTTCACAGAATAACTTGTGAAGTATTTGTTTTAGTTTTTCTGTAAAGGTTTTGTAGAATTCAGCTGGAAAACCATCTGGATCTGGGCTTTTCTTTGATAGCAGACATTTTATTGCTGTTTGTATCTCTGTGCTTGCTATTGGTTGATTCAGGTTTTCTTTGTCCTCTTGGTTCAATTTAAGTAGGTTGTATGTGTCTAGAAATCTGTCAACTTCTTCCATGTTTTCCAGTTTATTAGAGTATAAGTTTTCAAAATAGTTTCTGATGATCCTCTGGATTTCTCCACTATCTGTGGTGATGTCTCCTTTTTCATTTCTGATTTTAGTAATTTGGGTTGATTCTCTCCTTCTTTTGGTTAAGTTAGCTAGTGGTTTATCAATATTGTTAATCTTTTCAAAGAACCAACTTCTTGTTTTGTTGATCCTTTGTATTTTTTTACTCTCTATTTCATTGATTTCTGCTCTGATTTTAATTATCTCCTGCCTTCTACTGGCTTTGGGATTAGACTGTTCCTGTTTTTCTAGTTCTTTGAGGTGTGTCATTAGGTTGTTTATTTGGTGGCTTTCTGTTTTTCTTATGTGGGCCCTCAGTGCTATAAATTTTCCTCTTAACACCACCTTCAACGTGTCCCATAGATTTTGGTACGTCATGTCTCTATTTTCATTTAATATCAGGAGTTTTTTATTTCTCCCCTTATTTCTTTTCTGATACAGTCTTCATTCAAAAGTGTATCATTTAGTCTCCATGTACTTATGAGATTATGTTTGGTCTTCCTGTTAATTTCTACTTTCATTCCATTGTGATCTGAGAAGATGCAAGGAATTATATTACATCCTTTGAATTTTCTGGTGCTTGCTTTGTCACCAGGATGTGGTCTATTTTGGAGAAGGTTCTGTGGGCAGCTGAGAAGAATGTGTATTCTGCTTTTACTGGTTGAAATATTCTGTATATGTCTATTAGATCCATTTGGTCTATAGTTTTCTTTAGGTCTGAAGAGTCTTTATTCATTTTTTGTCTGGAGGATTGATCTAGTGGCATGAGTGTTGTGTTGAAGTCTCCCAGTATTATTGTATTTGGGTCTATTTGAGACCTGATGTCCTGAAGACTTTGTTTTATGAATGTGGGTGTGCCCAGATTTGGGGCATAAATGTTTATTATCATTACATCTTCTTGTTGGATTGTTCCTTTTATTAGTAAGAAGTGTTCCACTTTGTCTCTTCTAATGTGTTTTAACTTAAAGTCAGTTTTTTCAGATATAAGCATTGCTACCCCTGCTTGTTTTTGATCTCCCTTTACATGGTACATCTTTTTCCATCCTCTCACCTTTAGCATGTGAGTATCTTTGGATAGAAGGTGAGTTTCTTGTACCAGCATATAGTTGGGTTATGTTTTTTAATCCACCTTGCCAGTCCATCTTTTAATTGGGGAGTTAAGTCCTTTGACATTCAATGTTATTATTGAGATATGATTTTTGTTTCCTGTCATTTTGAGTTCTCTTTTCTGTTTGATGGAGTGTCGACTCTCCTTGCTTAGTTGCCCACCTGGTGGAGTTCACCTCTTCCCTGATTCTGAAATTTGCTTGTGTTTTCTTCCTTGTGTTTTATTTTCTCTAGAATTTTCTCTAGTGCTGACTTGATCCTCATGAACTCTTTAAGGTTTTGCTTGTCTTGCTATGTTTTTATTTCTCCATCAGTTTTGAATGATAGCTTTGCTGGATATATCAGTCTTGGTTGGAAGTTGTTTTCTTCCAGAGTCCGGAGTACTTCATACCAGTCCCTCCTGGCATTCCTGACATGGGTTGAGAAGTCTGGAGTTATTTTGATTGTTTTGCCCCTGTATGTCACCCATTCTTTTGTTCTTGCTGCTTTTAAGATTTTCTTTGGCCGCTATGTTAGTCATTTTGATTATTACATGGTGTGGGGAGAATCTTCTTTGGTCCTGCCTTGACAGTGTTTTTTTATTTATTTGCAAAGAGCAAGACAAAAGACTTGCTTATCCCATGGTTTGGCTTGGATAGGAATTTATGGAGTTTGATCAAAATCAATATTTTAAGAGGAAAAATTCAAAATTATAGGACAGATTGTGGTAAAATTCAAGTGGAAGGTATGAGAGATTTTACAGAGCAATTTGCTACTTTAAATAGAGTCTGGCCTTTAAATTTGGCTTGAGTTGTCCTCAGTGACATGAGAGTATGTATAAATTAAGAATAAGGCAGATACTACCTTTGCTAAGCAGAAAGTCAAAAGACAAGGACACATGAGGCAAAGGACATACAGTGTAAAATTTTGAATGAGTGAAAACTGTTAAAGAATAATCTAAGAGAACTGAGTAGCTTATCGAAAGCCTAATGTATTTGCTGACTACGGAAGGGAGCAGAGCATCACTTAGGAGCAGGTGCAGTCATCCGTGTGAAGAATGGGAGGACAAAATATAAGGGTAAAATGGGGAATTATTTGTTTTTGCTTTATATTTTTATTGGTGCAGTATAATTATACATGGTAGTGATATTCAAAGTGATACAATCATATACTGCACACAACATCTCTTGGTGTGGTTACTTTCTAACCCCATACCACTACCCTCCTCATCCCTCCCTGTACATGCTATGAATGGTGTTAGTGATGCCTTCATATATGGAAATAATATTATTTGGTCTATTTCCTTCCTCAAGTCTCATTTTTCCCCTCCCTCCCCTTCCCCTGATCCCTTTCCAGTATTCTACTGGTCCCACTTCTTATTATCATGAAGTCGTGAAATGGGGAAATCTTAAAGATGCCTTATTACTAGGTTAAAAGATTATGTAGTCTCTATTTCTCTATAAGATCTGGAAGGAACTTCAAAATGGTTTTTGACCACTGTATCATCTATTTAGTTATCTATCTTGCCTTGATATTAGCAGGAGTAAAGATATTGTTAGAAAGTTCATATGCATAACCCCAAGGCTCAGAAAAAAATATCTGCATCAACTTCTAATGACAGTCCTTCAGTCAACAGATATCAGCATTTATTTGTTGGACATCAACTATGTATAAATTATATTTTAATACAAAAATTATGAAAAGCTTTCCTGGTCTTTAGAAGGATGCCTTTGAGTTGAGAGGTGTGGGTAAAGAGAACATGTGATGAATACTTTTAACAATGGCTTCCCTTTTTGGCAATAAAAAAAGCCAGAAATTCCTTCTATGTGTTTCTAAAACTCCCTTTTGAGTGATTCAAATAGAGCCATACTTGTTTGGATGCATTAGAAACAAAGCAAAAGTTCACATAGATTTCAAATGACTTTCCGGAATCACTCAAGCTTTTGGAATAATTGAATGGGGGCTGTCGTTGTCCTTTTGGAGTGTATCTGGATATCCATTCTATCTTCAGTTGAACTCAGAATCCCACATAGAGTATTGCAGCTGTATTGGCAGTTAAGCAAAGTGCATATTTCTGCTCAGCAGCAGCATCGTGAATCACGGTAAAGGGAAACATCCATCTCTTGTAAAACCTTCCACAGATGCTCATCTCCCTGGGCTTTGTGAGTCTGTTTCTAATTCTCATGCCAGAGATAGAGCTCATTATTACTTGCTATGATATTGCTTTCAACATAACAAATTAAACTCCTATACAAACTGCCAGACTATTTATTCTGCTTATTACATTCAAGCAAGGTACAAAAAATGTTATTCAGGGGTTGGGGGAATTGGAATGGACCCTCACCCTAACACTTATTACTTATAAGAATTGAGCCAGGAATGTTGGTGCACAGCTGTAATACCAGTACTTGGGAGGCTGAGACAGGAAGATCCCACGTTCGAGACCAGCATCAGCAATTTAGCCAGACCCTCAGCAACTTAGTGTGACCATTTTTCAAAATAAAAAATAAAGCTGGGTGCAGTGGTGTATGCTTGTAATCCCAGAGGAACTTAGTGAGGCTCTAAGTAACTTAGTGAGAACCTGTTTCCAAATTAAAAATAAATAAGTCTGGGGATGTAGCCCAGAGGCAGAAGGCCCCTGGGTTCCATCCCTAGTACCACAAAAAAGTAAACAATAAAAAATAAACCTTTGGGTATAGCTGGGGGTATAGCTCAGAGGTAGAATGCCTGTGGGTTCCATCCCCAGTACCACCAAAAAAAAAAAAGAAAGAATTGAGTGATCATTATGTAAGTGTGTATATACTGCAGCCCTACATACTTTCCACTTAGTAACTTCAAATTTTAATAGATATGAGAAATATAATAGTTACAGGTATCTTTGACTGCCCCAGTGAACAGAGATTACTGTAATCCCTCATTACTTTCCTCTGGAGAGTTTCAAAGGACAGAAATGATGCTCCGTAAAAGGCAGTATGATGGTAAAAACAAAAATGAAACTATCATCTCCCCATGTCTGTTCCATGGGGAACTAAATATGATGTTTACAAAGCAGTATAAACTATCCATAAATATAGAGTAAAACTTAGTATGAGTGCTCTTCAATTCAACATCACTTCTATTTTTGCATACTTGAATAAAAATTAAATTTAAAGCTAGAAACAACTTTATTTTTCTGACTATTCCTGACATCCTTTCCCCTTTTTCGTATTAGTGCTATCATACATAATTCTATGTGTCACACTTGCCCATTTGTTTCCAATCACATGCAATAAATAACTTTACTTTCATTTTATTCCAACTGTTATCTCCAATCAAACTCCACTAATATATTTTGAAGCTAACCATGCCCTTTCCCCTGGAACACTGCTCTTAGCAAAGGGAAAAAATAATAATAAAGAAAAGAAACTCAACAAAACAAAACAGCACAGTACAAAATCCTCAAATGTATATTTTGTGTCTCCTTTGAATATAAGAATCTGAAGAAACAGGTCTTTGTTAGCATGATCCCTATCACACTATTCCCACACCACCTTTTGAATGCCAAACTTTCTGTGCATTAAATAAACATGAAATGGCAACACACTTGCAGAATTTAAATTTCTGTTCAGTTTCAATGCAAAGCCTTTGTTGCTCTTGGCTTCATCCCAGGTTTTAATCTAACAAGCAGAGAATTGCACCAGAGACCAACGACAATCACTGCATGCCCCCAAAAAAAGGTGAAAGGGAGAGGCCAGGAGAGTAACTGACCTTTCTTTGGGTTGTTCAGGGCATAAAATATACATTGAATCATTGGCTTATCGTTATGGTTTCAACAAATGATGTAATTAAAGTTAGGGAACCCTTGAGGTGAGAAAAGAAACAGGCTTGCATTTCCAGAGTTCCCTGAAAACATGTATTATAGGATTAAAACAGAAAGCCCACCGTGGGAGAGTAGTGAGTCACTGCCTAACCATGGCATGGACGTCTTCTCAGGGCAGAGTTGCTCCCTTCTTACAGAAAAACATTATCTTCTACAGACACTCACCCCTCAGGACTCCAGAGGTCAGGAGAGCTTAATGGGTCTGGTTTACTTTTAACCTGCTCTCTGCAGCTTTGCCAAAAAAAAAAAAAAAAAAAAATGAAGCATCTTTCCTAAGTCTGGGCTGTTTCGTTTTTCTCAGTTTTAGAATCTGGCAATAATATGTGATATTGCTAGTTCTCTTTTCCCCTTGATTATCTCAAAATTGCTTGTTTTCATTTGCTTCTGATCTGTTGACAATGTATTGGGTGTCTCTAAGCACCATCTCTTTTTGTATATTTTTGAATATTTGTATGACTTTTTCTAGAAAATTTCAAAGATTAACAAAAGAAAAGGAAAAAAGGGGGAAAATAGAAAAAAAGGAGAAACATTTTGTTTCAAATAAACTGTCCAGAAGCAAAGTCTAAATGTAAATGTAATACATGCTCAGTGAAGGGTGAGTGGTGTATCATAGGGCACCAAAGACTTTTCCATCTTTCTGCCTGAAAGAGGAGTGAGTGTGGAACTGGAACCAAGAGCTGGGATACTGGAATAGCATAGGATACTTGCTGTTTATGAATCTTCCTTCTCTCTCTCTCTCTCTCTCTCTCTCTCTCTCTCTCTTTCTCTGCAACTATCATGGGAGCTATTGAGCTAGGAGGGACTTGAAATGCAATGAAGATTTTTGACAAGAGTAGCATAAATTCAAGGAGCACTGAAGGCACTGTGAAATATAATATGAACAGAAAGGATAGATATTAGTGGACCCTTAATTTTCAACTTAATCATCTAAATTCTGTAAGACTCCACTTTCCCCCTATTCATCCAACCTGATACCTACAACCTCTTGGGAAGATCAAAGGAGAAAACACAGGAAAATGGCAGCTAGATTAGAATTGTAACTAGAATAGAGTCAAATACTAAACAAGTGAAGTGGCTGATATCAATGCCTCAGAAATGTGTGATCTTTAACCAGGTGTGGTGGCACATGCTTGTAATCCCAGTACTTGGGAGGCTGAGACAGGAGGATCGCATGCTCAAGGCTAGCCTCAGCAACCTAGCAAGACCCTGTTTCAAAATAAAAAATAAAATAGGGCTCAGGGTGTGGCTCAGAGGTGGAATGCCCCTGGGTTCAACTTCCAGTACAGAAAGAAAGAGAGAAAGAGAGAAAGGAGAAAGAAAGAAAGGAACTTTAATGATGTATCCACTGATTTTGATAACATAAAATCACAGCATTAGACATTTTATGCTCATTATCTTATATGAATACAAATCAACTTAGATGGCAAGTATTTTATGTCTTCATTTTACATATGGGGAACTTAGCACAAGAGAAAAATAATTGGTGAAAATTTCAGATCTAGTTAGTGGCATAACCATGATAAACCCTCAGGGACTTAGAACTTTGAAGTCAGCCTGACGTGGTAGCGCACACTTGTAATCCCAGTACTTTGGGAGGCGGAGACTGGAGGATCCGGGTTCACGGCCACCCTCAGCTCTCTCTCTCTCTCTCTCTTTCTCTCTCTCTCCCTGTCTCTCTCTCTCTCTCTCTCTCTCTCTCTCTCTTTCTCTCTCTCTCTACCTAGTTAGGCCCTCCGCAAAAAAAAAAAAAAGAACTTTGAAGTTTGTGCTCTCACCTCCTTCAATGCTGAATCAACCTGAACAGCATCTCTAGAAACTAAACGCATGAGGAAAACGAGCAAGGCAAACATTAAACATGATACCAAGAATGTTCCTCGATACCTGGAATTTTGGTCTATGATGTTTGTATCATGGAACAACCCAAGATTAGTAGTTCAATTTGAACAAACATTTGAGAAAAGTGTATGTGTAAGTTGACTACCATCTACTAGCACTCAGAGTGCAGACTTTTCAATAGTGATTGATATCCTGGATTTTGGTGATAGAAGTTCAATCTCTTCTTACTATTTATCTGATCTTGGATAACTTACTTATTAGGGGCAATACAGTTATAAGATGAGGAAAATAATATTGATTTCTTCATTGGGTATTTGTCAAGTTTGAAGAATTAAATGTATAGAAAGTAATTTTCACTGTCTCTTATGCAGTACAGTGGGACGTTAATGAATAATTGTTACACTGTTGTAATTGGTATGTAACACACTTTGAAACACTTTTGTTGTGTGAAAGTAGGAAGGGAATTGGAGACAGTTTCCATCTCTACCCAGGATTAGTGGGATATTATATATTGACTCTCTCTAGTTCCCTTTTGGCAATTTTAGAGGTTAGAGTATTTTCTCTTTCATCCTACCAAGAGCTGCTTGAGCATCCTAATCATCTTTCATGTTGAGATTCTGAGTGAGTTGAGACTTTGAGATTGGAGTCAATAAGGAGTTGAATAGGATATCAGACTTAGTTTTTTTTCTATTTATTTTATTTCAACTCTGGGCTGTCACAGATTCTTGTTTCTTTCTGCAGAAGATATGAAATAATTTTTAATCTGTGGATATGTGTGAAAAGAAAGACGAAGAACTATGACATTATATCTTCAAATATACTCTGTCTTGCTCCAGGTCTGTCCTTTTTGAATCTTTAAAAATGACCAAGCAATAGGATTGAGAAAGAGCAGCACTAAGTCAAACACTCTTGTTTAGGTTATATTTTAAAAGTTGCTTAGTACTCAGTAAAAATACTGGATATAATTCTGTGCCGAGGGAGAGAGAAAGAGAGAAATAGAAATAGGCAGAGAGAGAGAGAGAGAGAGAGAGAGAGAGAGATGACAAGAAAATACTAATATATTCCCATTCTTTAATTGAGACTAGGTCATGAAATTAATTGAGAAGAGAGAAGTTAAAGTCTGAAAAACATTTTCATAAATAGAAAAATCAACATTTGAAATTAGATTATGAGAAGGAATTCTGCCAAATTTATTCTTCTAGGCCAACATTACCCTGATATCAAAACTAGACAAAGACAAAACAAACACAAAACAATATCTCTGTTGAAGAAAAATGCAAAAACTCACAGAGAAAACTGAATCCAACAACACACCAAAAAGATTATACACTGTGATCATGACAGATTTATCTCAGGAATACGAGGATGGTTGAATATACACAAATCAAAAAAGTAATACATTACATAAATAAAATGAAAAACAAAAACTGCATGATTAAAACCATGTGATTATCTCAATAGATGTATTCAATAAAATCCCATCATGATAAAAATTCTTAACAAAATAGGTATATCAGTACCACACCCACAGCTGATAAAGTGAATGGATAAAAGTTCAAAGTATATTCTCTAAAGTTTGAAACAGCAGGTATATCTACTTTCACCACTCTTATTCAACATAGTAGTGTAAGTCTTAGCCAGGGCAATTAGGCAAGCAGAAGAAATAAAGGGCATCTAAACTTAGAAAGGATGAAGTCAAATGATCTCTGTTTGCAGATGATATGACCTCATATATAGAAAATCCGAAAAACTCCATAATTAAAAAAAATCTGTAAAGTTGCAGCATATAAAGTCAACATTAAAAGTAGAATTTTTATGCAATGATAACCTTGGTAAAAAGAAGTCAAGAAAGCAATCTCATTCATAGAAGTTACCAAAAACATTAAAATATCAATGAATAATTTTAACCATGGAAGTGAAAGATCTACACATTAAAATTATGAAATCCTAATGACAGAAACTAAAGAGAACATATAAAATATGGAAGAATATTCCATGTTAATGGATTGGAAGAATTAATATTGTTAAAATATCCACATTACCCAAAGCAAGTGCAGTCCCACCAAAATACCAATGATATGCTTCACAAAAATTGACAAAAGAATCACAAAATCCATATCGAACCACAAAAGACCCCAAATGGCCAACGCAATATTGAACCAGATTAATATAAAGTAGGAGGCATCACAATAATTGACTTCAAAAGATAACAGGAAGCTACAGTGACCAAAGCGGAATGGCACTGCCATAAAAACTAACACATGGACCAATGGAATTCAACAGAGAAACCAGGAATTAGTCCATGTAATGACAAATTATTTTTTACAATGATGCTAAGAACATATATTGAAGAAAGGGCAGTGTCTTCAATAATTGGTACTGAAAAAGCAAGATATTCATATGCAGAAAAATAGAACTAAAGCTCTCCCTGTCACCATATTTAAAAATAAACTCAGATGTATTAAAAACAGAAATGTAAGACCTGAATCTATGTAATTACTAGAAGAAAAAATAGGGGAAACAGTTCAAGACATTAGTATAGACAAATATTTTATGGATAAGATACTAAAAATACAGTGAAAAATAAAAATAGATAAGATTATATTATATTAAGATGCTTCTTTGTGCAAAGGAAACAACAGATTGAAGACACAACTTGGAGATTGTGAGAAATATTTGCAATCTGTTCATCTAATAGGGGATTGATATCCAGAATATATAAGGAATTCAAACAACTCAAAAGCAAAAAAATAAAACAAAACAAGAAAAACAAATAATCCAATTTAAAAATGAAAAAATTGTCTGAATACATACTTTCTCAAAAGAAGCTATAGAAATGGCCAAGAAGGTCTGGGGAGGTGGTTGGTAGAGCCCTTGCTTAGCACGTGTGAGGCCATGGGTATGATCTCCAGCATGGAAAAAAACAAACAAACAAAATTGTCATCAACTATATGAAAATGCTCATCACTAATCATCAGAGAAATGTAAATCAAAGCTACAATGAGATATATTCTCACTCCTTCCATGTTTATTGCAGCACTCTTCACAATTGTCAACCAAGCTTCCATCAGCAGATTCATGGATAAAGAAAATACCTACACAATGAATTGTTATTCAGCCATAAAGAGGATGGAATTCTGTCATTCGTAGCAAAAGGATATGGAAAAAGTGAAATAAGCCAGGAACAGAAAGGCCAATACTGCATGTTTTCACTTGTGGAAGCTAAAAAAAAACCGATCTCATAGAAATAGAGAGTAAAATTGTGGTCACTAGAGGATAGGAAGTGTGTGTGGGGGATAAAGAGAGGTTAAAGAATCGGTAGCAAAATAGAGTTAGCTAGGAAGAATTGGTTTTGGTGCTCTATAGTACAGAAGGAAATATAGTGTACAATAATTTAATATCAAAATAAATAGAAGAATCCAAAGTACTCCACCACATAAAAATAATAAATGGTTTAGGAAATAGAAATACTGATTATCCAGATTTGATCATTACAAATTATATACATATATTGAATCATACTATACCCCATAGATATGCAAAAATATCTCCTCAGTTGAATAGTATACAATTATGCTAATGAATCTATTCACCCTCACTTAAAATCTTTAACATGTTTTATAGACTTAAAATAATTAAATAAAATTATACTTATTGTAAAAGCATATCTCTAAAACGATATTATTTGTTTTACTTTTTTCTATGCTGCTTATTTCAAAAGTAGAGGTAATATTAAAATAATAAAATGGCATAACTTTTAGTATTTGGGTCTAGCAGAATCAATCTTATGTTAAAACAAAACTTTAATTATAAATTATAGTAGCTTATTTTTAGCTGTTTAATACCAATAGAATATATATGTCAAAATAGAATCTGAACATTGAGAATGCACAGCTAATTTGAGAATTATAAGTTTATATATTCTTCATCTTTCTGGAAACAGAGAAGTTGGGGACATGGTTTGTGTCAGAAAGCTAGCTTTCTTGCTGCGTTACTTTTCTTCAAAGAGCAGTGAAAATGTGTGCCACTCACATATGCACATGCATACACATTCACAGATAATAAGCCCATAAAACATCACCAAATCGAAAGAAGCAAAATGAAGTGACATTTAGGCAGTGAAGTCTTAATTTAGGCACCACAATGATTAGAGTGTTTTAATATCATAATAACTGATAAATAGACTATGTGTCAGACATTTCATTCCTTTTTAATCAAAACTCCTAGTCAGCTAAATTAATCACCCCCTTGGGGTACAGTAGCAGATTTCTAATTCAGTCATATAACATTAATAATGAAAAGTTCTGGGAACATTCCTTTATTTATGTTCTTTTTCGTTAATTATCATGGAGGCTTAAAGAGACAAAGCAGGAAGGGGGATGTTACCTTGACACTTGCAAACAGTAACAATAAATGTACAGTGGTTCAAATAAGGCTTTAAACATTGAACCGACACTGAAGAATCACCCACTTCAATTCTCTCCCATATGAGAAACCCTTTCAGGAGTGCGTGTGTTGTATGCTCAGCCACATTCTGCCTGGACACTTCTGATTTAATTCCGTAAGTACTTACTATGTGTCTGCTGAGCATCAGGAACTAGATAAGCACAAAAACAACACACATAAATAAGAGAAAGATCAGGGCAGGACCTGGGGCAAATATAGAAGGGGTAAAATAAGGAAGTACTTTGAGGTGACACAATGGACTCTGTTTCCACATGGCCACTGCTTGAAGAATATTAAATAGCAGAAACATTTACCCAAAGACTTCAGTTGGTGACTAACAATGCATAGTTGAGATGAAGGGCAAAAACGGCAGGCTCCACAGGAAACAAGACAGCCAACCTCCCCAGGGCCTCCTCAATTAGGCATATGGGAAATGTATGCACAATATCAAACAAAAATCACAAATCACCAAATATTTAGGGCAAGCAATCAGAACAAGTAAGCAATAAAAATGAACAAGCAGCACCAAATTTTCCATCAGAAAACAATAGCATTAGAAGAAACAGTATTTAAAATATGCATAAAGCATAAAAATAAAATAAAATAGGCATAATTAATGCAGTCATAAGGATAACCACAATACTGCATCCATGAAGAAAAACAAGCTTCTATTTATTAAAAAAGTCAATTTGAGTTCTTGGAAATACCTAATTGAAATAAGTCTTAATAGCAGAAAAGAAAGAGCCAAATAACTTTTTTTTAACCTAGAATTTTAATTCTTCTTGAACATAGGACAAGAAAGTAAAGAAACACAAAAATAAGATAGAAACTATAAGAGAAACAGACCTAGCAGAGCTATATAAAATTTATTCACATATAATTCACATTTACACATAAATAATTATAGATACCTAAATACATATATACAGCCACATTATTTACACACACATACACACACACACACACACACACACACACACACATACACACACACACACACACTTTTTTTGCCCTTATACAATTTGGAAATTGGTTAATCCAGTGAAACTGTCTATGTACATCTGCTTTTTCTGCTTATGTTGGTGTGGCTTAAAGCAAATAGAACAGTTAGGAAGAAAAGATGTAAGTGAATTTGGAAAAGACAGATATTAATTGGAACCTGAAAGAATGATTTGGAATCTATAAGGCTGGAGTAGAACCTATACTGGGGTCTCATCATCTTTGAGTGTCCAAGTCCTGTGATATAAATTGTGCCCTTCACCATGGAGAAAATACACTTCTGGCCCTGAAGTTGAAGAAGTTGGCTGAGATTTATCAGGAACTAAAGGAGCCATGGGTCTGGCTACTGCCCCACAGACAAGTGACAATATTCATGACCTGCATCATTATTTGGATGTCTACAGTGACATTTAGACATATAAAGAACATAGTTCCTACTTCTCTTCTTTTTCTCATATAAAGTATTTCATCTGACTCACACAAGTATATTAGTCAGGATTCTCTAGAGAGACAGAACTAATATTATCTATATACAGATATGTGAAAGGGGATTTATTAGGGAATTGACTCGTGATTATGGAGGCTGAGAAGCTCACTGATAGGATGTCTAGAAATTAAATACCCTAGGATTCCAGTGGTGTATCTGGGCCCAAGTCTGAAGACCTAGAACCTGGGAGACTACTGGTATAAGTCCTGGAGTCCAAAGGCCAAAGAGCCTGAAATTCTGAAGTTTAAGGGCAAGAGAAGAATATATAACAGCCCCAATAGAAAGATAACAATTTTACCGTCCTCTATTTTTGTTCTATCTGGGCCCCTAGCCATTGGATGGTGCCAACTCATGCTGAGGGTAAATATTCCCATTTAGTTCACTCAGGTTTACATGCCAATCTCCTCTGGAAACATCTCATAGCCACACCCAGTGGTAACTCCTTACCAGTTCTCTTAGCTCTTCCTTAATCAGGTTAACACTTAAAATTAGGCATCACAACAGGGAAGGAAAAAGGCCCTCTAATTTGGAATCAGAAGGGTATAATTGATCTGTTAGAGCAAAGTTACATGGGAAGAAAGTAGTGGAAAAATCCATGATGTTGATGCACTTCAATATTATATATATTTGAAATTTGTCTCTTTGACATAAATTATATTAAATTGGTGTCATTAATACTATCTTTTTATATAACTTAAGTTTTATCTAAATTATATCACATTTTTCTTATTGTTATTTTGTTGTTGTTATATGCAATTACAGATTTTCCCCAATTCTCAAATCTTCAAAACAAAGAAACATTAAGCAGGTGAAACTGATTGACTCACTTTATCCAAGGCATTGGACTCTTTTTTTTAGAATGCTGATTTATTTATTTGTTTTTAATTTTTAATTTTTTTCTTTTTTATTTGTGTATTATACTCTTATAGTCTCACACCATAATGTAGTAAATATTGATAGTGACATACGTGCAACCAGCACTTGGTGGGCTTTCTCCTGGCTCCCTCCCCAATCCCCCTCTTCCCCAAACATGATATTGAGATTGGCATAAGTATTTTCACATATATACATAATGTCCATAAAAGTGTTTCCTTCATTAATTCTTCTTCCTCCTACAACCACCCTCTCCTGGACCACCTCACTCATTCCACTGGGTTTTTTCTTCATTATCTAAAGCCCCTCTTGTATCTAGATTATTCCCTATCTTCTACATATGAGAGAAAATATATGACCCTTTACTTTCTGTGACTAGCTAATCTCACTTAACATAATGTTATCCAAGTTCATCCAATTCCCTGCTAATGACATAATTTTATTCTTCTTTATTTCTGAGTAGAATTCCATTGTGTGTATATACCATAATTTTGTAATCCATTCATCTGTTGGTGGACATCTAGATTGGTTCCATAATTTGGCTATTGTGAATTGTGCTGCTATAAACACTATAATACTCTGATTTCAGTTCCTTTGGAAAGATACCCCGTAAGGGTATAGCTAGATCATATGGTAAATCTATTCCCAGGTTTCTTAGTAATCTCCACACTGATCTTCATAGTGGATGCACTTATTTGCAATCCTACAACAGTATAGAAGAGTGTAGATGATTGCCATTCTAATTGGGGTGAGATGGAATCTCAGTATAGTTTCGATTTGCATCTCCCTGATTGCTAATGATGTTAAACAATTTTTAATAGATCTATTGGCCATTTGTATTTCTTCTTTTTTGAAGTGTCTATTTAGTTCAATTGCCCATTTCTTGATTTTTTTTAGTGTTAAGTCTTTTAAGTACTTTGTATATTCTAGATTAATCCTATATCAGAGGAAGAACTGGTAATGATCTTCCATTGTATAGGTTCTCTCATTAAACTTGTGATGATTTATTTTTAGGTTTTCTATATCCTCTTGGTTCAATTTATGTAGGTTGTATGTGTCTAGAAATCTGACAATTTCTTCTACGTTTTCCAGTTTATTGCAGTATAAATTTTCAAAATAGTTTCTGATGATCTTCTGGATTTCCCTACTGTCTGTAGGTATATATTCCTTTTCATTTCTTATTTTATTAATTTGGGTTGTTTCTTTTGGTTAGGTTGGCTAAGGATTTATCAATCTTGTTTAAATTTTCAAAAAATAGCTTTTTGTTTTGTTAATCTTTTGTATTATTTTTTGTACTCCATTTCATTAATTTCTGTTCTGATTTTAATTATTTCCCACCTTCTTCTAGCTTTGGGATTAGTTGATTCCAGTTTTGGGGGGGCTTAAGGTGTGTCATTAGGATTTTTTTTTAATGTGTTGATTTTCTGTTTTCCATATATGGGCAGTCAGTGCTATAAATTTTCCTCTTAAAACTGCTTTAAAAGTGTCCCATAGATTTTGGTATGTTGTGTATCTGTTTTCATTTAATTCTAAGAACATTTTTATTTCTCTCCTTATTTCTTCCATGACCCAGTAGTCCTCATTCAAAAGTATACCCTTCATAGCCGGGCGTGATGGCGCACGCTTGTAATCCCAGTACTTGGGAGGCGGAGACCGGAGGATCCGGGTTCGCAGCCAGCCTCAGCTACTTAGTGAGGCCTCTGCAACTTCGTGAGACCCAGTTTTAAAATAAAGTATAAAAAAATAAGGCCGGGGGTGTAGCTTGGAGGTAGAATGCCCCTGGGTTCAATACCTGGTTCTGGAAAAAAAAAAAAAGAATATCCTTCAATATCCATGTATTTATATAATTCCTTTGGGTCTTTCTGCTGTTTATTTCTACTTACATTCCATTATGATGTGAAAAGATACACAGAATTATATTATTTTTTTTTTAAATTTGCTGGTACTTGCTTTGTAGCTCAGAATGTGGTCTATTTTTTAGAAGGTTCCATGGGCACCTGAAAAGAATGTGTATTCAGGGGCTGTTGGTTGGAATATTCTGTATATGTCTATTAGATCCATTTGGTTTATAGTATTCTTTATGTCTGAATAGTCTTTAGTGATATTTTGTCTGGAAGACTAATCCAGTGGTGTGAGAGATGTGTTGAGGTTTCCCAGTATTATAGTGTTTGCGTCTATCTGAGTCTTGAAGAGTCTGTTTTATAAAAGTGAGCACACCCACATTTGGAGCATAAATGTTTACTCTTATTATATCTTCTTGTTGGATTTTTCCTTTTATCAGTAAGAAATGACCTGCTTTGTCTCTTCTGATAAGTTTTAGCTTAAAGTCAGCTTTATGGGATATGAAAGTTGCTACCCTTTCTTGTTTTCAGTCTCCAGTTGCATGAAATATCTTTTTCCATCCTTTCACCTTTAGCCTATGAATATCTTTGCCTATAAGGTAGCAGCATATAGATGGGTTATGTTCTTTAATCCACATTGTCAGTCAATGCCTTTTAATTGGGGAGTTTAGACCTTTGACATTCAATATTATAATTGAGAAATATTTTTTGTTTCATGTCATTTTAGTTATATTTTCTGAATGGTTTGCAAATTCACAGACCCCATGGGTTTGTTCATTGGTACACAAGTCCCCATAGCTGCACAGCCTACCAATGGGACAGTTTGCCAACTCATGGTCTTAAAAGGCTTTGTTGTAGCCATTCAGGTCCCTCAGGAAGTGTCTGTCTGTAGTTTCTTGGTCCCACTGAGTTCAACTCAGCTACAGGATTTCGCTGGGTGATTTGGCTGGGCAGTCTGGAGAGTCGCTATCTTGAAGTATTCGAGCATGGAGAGAAGAATGTGATTGCTTTTGGTGTTCATTCTCTCCAATCACTGGCTCAACAAGATTTAGCTTTTTCTTTGCTGGAGTTGGTCTCTGAAAGCTTCCAGTCCTGGCAGCTTTCAGCTCCAGTGCAGGTTCACCAAGATGGTGCCTGCCTCCACTCTCCACTCACCAAGTAAGACACATGGGGCTCTTTTTAGTCCTCTGCTCTCTGTGCTGCATCCAATTCACCATGTTTAGATTGTCTTTCTTCTGTTGAATTCTGACTTCATTTCTTCTCTTGTCAAGAAGTAGTCTTATTGCTGATTGAGTTCTGAGTCTCAGAGCACCTAAAACACACTGCCTTCCTCTATTCTGCCATCTTTAATCTCCTCTGATTTATATTTTGGAACTATTAAATCCAAACTCAGATTGTGTCATAAATATATCCTACATCATTTACTCAGAATCCACTCTAGTTTTCTGTGCCTTGTATAGTATAATAATTTTTTCAAAATGTATTTATGAAATCATGAAATATTATGTATGTACATTCTTCTAATCTAAAAATGTAGCTCTGTCAAACTTACTGAATTCATGATTGGCTAAAAGTTCAGCTATTTCTTTTCTTAAATGAATGAAATCTCATAAATAACCTTTTATAAAAATACCTTGCATTAGCATATCATCTATTGAATTCTATTTTCTGAGAGTTATCTGTGCCCTTTTTTGAGTTTGTTTTCATCTAAAGACAACCTCCCTTCTTCCGGCTTGTCTCTTTGTTTCTTTCTCTACAATATGCACATAATTATTTTAGGCCTGGAGACAAAATCATTTAGTAATGTATCATCTGTCTGTTTCTTCCAAAGAATAACAACAAATTGTAACCCTAATAAACTGGTTTTATTATTGAATCGCAGATGTTAAGTCTAAACGTGAGAATTAGCAGAGTCCTAAGAACTTTAAGCAGACTTATTTAATAAATGAAGATGTTGTTAAGAAAGACATTCTTCAATTTGACAATATTAAGTAGAATATAAAGTAATATAAAGTAGAATGAAGAAATACATTTTGTGTGGACATCTTTGTAAAAAAGAATTCTTCTTAGGGCAGCCAGGCATGGTGGCACAAGCAAGATCCTATGTTTCAAAATAAAATAAATAAAATAGGGCTGGGGGTGTGTCTTGGAGGTAGAATGCCCCTGGGTTCAGTCCCTAGTACCTCCCCAAAAAAGTACAGACTTTGATATTGTGGAGTACAGGTCCCTGGCCCTAATTCTAACACTTTTCATTTCTGTATCATAAGGAAATTTTCAGACCTCCCTATTTCTTAATTTTTTGTATCTGTAGAAGATGCTAGTAATGATGATATTTGAAGTGGTCTAAGTATAAAATGTGCCATTTCTACTTAAAAACAAAATGTATTATATTGTTACAAATAAAGATACAGTAAATAAAATATTGGTATTATTCTACACTTTTTTCTTAAATTTATCACTCCTCTTCCTCAAATAAGGTTCTCCAATAATTGTGAATAGATGTCTCCAATAATTTGACAGATGTCTTATGATATGAATACAGCAATTAAAGACAGTATGTTATTTAATGTATACACTTGCATTAATTAATTTGAACTCTCTCCCAGGCACTTAAACATTTGCAATCAAAATGATGCATTCATTGAGTGCAAATTGAAACTAACTTTTTAAATAAGAGATGTTTCAGTTTCCTGATATTACACTTTCCCACATAATCATCCTTCAGTATCTACAGGGGATTGTTCCAGATCCCCCTCAAAAATCCAAATTTCCAGGCACTCAAGTCCTTTATACAAAATGGCATAGTATTTGCATATAGCCCATGTACATTCTCCTGAATACTTTAAATCATCTCTAGATTACTCATAGTACTTATAGAATATAAATGTTATATAGATAGTTGCTGTACTGTATCATTTAGAGAATACAGAAAAGAAAAAAAGTTTGTACATGCTCAGTACAGAAGAATTTTTCCCAAATATTTTCAATCCACAGTTGGTTGAATCCATGAATGCAGAATCCTTGGATATGGAAGACCAACTTTATATTTTTCCCAGTGCCAGCCAAAATTATTCTTATGGTCTTTATATTCTCCAACTCAGGATAGATGTGGCTGGAGATGTCTGCCTTGTTAGCAACTGTACTTGACTGTGATTTCACTGCTTTGCATTTCTACCATGTTTACTGTTAAAAGTACATATAGATAGGTTGCATGCAGCTTCTAGTAGAAGAATATTTGGCTAATGATGAGTTATTTATATCACGTCAGTATCTGGAGAGGGTTATACAAGGATAGAGCTGTTGGACCCTGGACCATCTCTTCTGGAGCTGCTTCAACAGAAACATTCACTACAAAACCATTAACTTATTTAGTCCTTAGATCTACTCAAAGAAGCAAAAGATGTAATAATTATTAGTTTAATAGCTTTATCTTGATTAAAATGATATTTTATAATGTTATGAGTTTGAAAGTTTGCATGAACAAGTAATGCTGAAAAGTAAAAATGTTAACTCAAATTTATGTACATTCTGTAACAAAATATACTAAATGTCAAAATTGAATATTTAGCATAGCTTTTATTTTTTAAAGAGAAGACAATAATTCTGTACATATTCATGAAATTATGATTCTTGATTATCTATACCTGTTTGTTAAAACCACAGAATTTATGAATACATGATAATAGTTAATAATATTATTAGATTTTCCTAATTAGGACCAAGAGTGGATGATTTTTTCCTATTTCCTCCATAGTAAATTATTATGCATTTATTGATAATATAATAAGATGAGAAGGAAAACAGAAGATAATTTTTATTATAGCCAGATAATATAAATATATACTCATAAAATAAAAACTATTAAATTTCAAACTATTAAAATTATTAAGACATATTTCAGTTGAATAGCTATGGATAAGGAAAGTATATGAAAATCAAAGCAGTTTTTGATAAAGAAAAATTACACTTACAAAGCAACAAATAAAAAAATGCTAGAAAAATCTTTACAAAGTATGAATAAGAGCTGTTTATGCTTTACAATAAAACTTTATTGAGTAATAAATATTTTTAAAAACAGGAATAGGGGCAATAAATAGACTGTTTTTATGTTGAAAGAATCAGTTTTGCGAAAATGTTCCTTCTCCAACATATAAGCACAGGTAGACACATTCTCAATAAGATTCCCAAGACACAAAAAATAAAAATGAGGATTAAAAATGAGATTGCATTAAATTAAGGAGCTTCTGTGCAGCAATGGAAACCATTAATAACCTTAATAGAGAGCAAACAGAATGGGAGATCTTTGCCAGCTCTTCCTCTGAGAGAGAAATATCTAGAATATACAAAATACTTAAAAGACTTAACACTAAAATAACAAATATCTCAATCAAGAAATAGGCAAGTGAACTAAATATATACATCACAAAAGAACAAATACAGTGAGAAATGAATATATGAAAAAATGTTCAACATCATTAGCAATCAGGGAGATGCAAATTGAAACTGCACTCAGATTCCATCTAACCCCAATTAGAATGGCAATCATGAAGAAGTCGAACAATAATAAATGCTAGCGAGGATGTGGGTAAATAGGAACTCTTTCACACTGTTGGTGGGTTTGCAAATTAGTGCAGCCTTTACGGAGATCAGTGTAGAGATTTCTCAGAACCCTGGGAATGGATCCACCATAAAATCCAGCTTCACCATTCCTAGGTATCTTTCCAAAGGGGCTGAAATCAGAATACTATAGTAATATATGCATATCCATGTTTATAACAGCACAGTTCACAATAGCCAAATTATAGAACCAACCTAGATGTCCATCAACAGATGAATGGATTATAAAATTATGGGATATACACACAATGGAATTCTACTCAACAATGAAGAACAAAATTATGTCATATGCAGGGAAATGGATGGACTTGGAGAACATGTTAAGTGAGTTAGGCAGTCACAAAAAGTAAAACTTCATATGTTTTCTCTCATATGCAGAAACTAGGGAATAATCATGATGCAAGAGGGAATTCGATAATGGAGGAGAAACCCCAGTGAAATGAGGGAGTTGGTCCAGGAGAGGGGGAGGGCAGAGGGAGAATTAGCAAAGGGGACACTTCCATTGACATTATGTATGCACATGAGAATACCAATGCCAATCTCAATATCCTGTACTGGGAACAGGAGGGAGTGGGGAGGGAGCTGGGGGGACGCTCACCAAATGCTGTGTTCATGTATGCCACTATCGCTGTGAACTATATTATGATGTGAGAGTACAATGCGCCAATAAATGTATGTAAAATTTTCATAACAATTTATTTTGACTTAATTTCAAACTTCAAAATAGATGCAAGAGTAGTACATATAGCTTTTATAAATCTTTAATCACATATTCAAACATTTATTTAAATTTGTCCTATTTGCTTTATTCTCTGTCTCTGCAGGTGTTTGCTTTTATTGACCATTAATCATTTGAGAGTAATTTGCAGACATTATGCCTTTTATTTTAAATACTTCAGTGTGTATTTTCTAAGCACAATGAAATTTCTCGACAGAGCAGCAGTATAATTTTTAAAATCAGGAAGTGTGCATAGCATTTCCTTACTAGACTATTTTAGGTCTCCTACAACAGCTACGCTTCGTAAATATCTCTTGGTCCTTCAAGGTCTTGATTTCAAGTGTAGCAGGGTGATCATTTTTAAATTTTTCCTCAATGTTTCCTCATTTTGATTCAGATTATACACTTTTAGCACAAGTTGGACACAAGTGATATTGTGAATTCACCAATGTATTATGTAAAGAGATATATAATGTTAATTTGTCCCATTGTTGGTGATGTTGATCTCCATCACTGGTGTGAGACGGTGTCCATCAGGTTTATCTACTGCATAGTTACTATTTCCCATTTTGCAATTAGAGTAGTTATGGGAAGATATTTTTAGTCTGCGTGAATATCCTGTTCCTCATCAAACTTTCACTTTTTTTGTTTTAGCTTCCCCTGTTGATTCCTAATTGAATCAATTATAATTGATGGTAGCCAAATGGTGATTAATTAACTATAACCTCTCTTCTAAATTTATTGGTTATAGTTGGAAGTCTATTGTAAATAAATACTTTTTCCTTTACTCCCACTAATTAGTTAACTATGTTCATATTTGTATTCTATGAACTACTGTTTTCTTAATTTATTCTATTTTATAATGCATTGCTATTGTTATTTATTCTAATATTCAAATTGGCCATCAGTAAGAACCCCTTAAAGATGGCCCCTGTGTCCTTTTGACATGTACATGAAAATTTTTCAATGCTTTTTTTTAATCTCTCAGATCCCTGGTTTTAGTTGCAAGTAATATTTAAATATCAATATCTGGTCACCAAGTGTACTCATTGTTACTCAGATGTCTCTGTTTCTCTGGCCACTTAGAAACAATCCAGGAGATAGTTTTGTGTTTATATACATATTGTTATTTCAGTTTATGACAATTCATAAATTCTGACTCAATATAATAAAATTTACTTCTGTAATCTCCTTCTCCAAAAATGAGAAACCTGGCTCCTATTATATTATCTTTAATATATTGACACTGAACGTGGACTCAGAATCTCTAATTCAAACCACTGCCAAAAATAAATAAGAGCCTGTTAATACTAGTATCTAAAGTTTCATAATTATTTAAATTTCTTAGTTTAAGACTATATTAAAAAATCCCAATTTCCCCTTTTTTTGTGGTACTGTGGATTGAACACAAGGGTAGTCTACCTCTGAACTACACCCCCAGTCGTTTTTTTTATTTTTAAACATGGTCTCACTAAGTTGCTGAGGGGCTTGCTAAGTTGTTGAGGCTGGCCTCAAATCTGTGATCCTTCTGTCTTAGCCTACCAAGTACTAAAAATCCCAATTTCAAGGTTATCTGGATTAGTACTTTTCTTTCTATCTTTTCCCTCCTTATTCAATGTGTTTATGTTTCTCATTTGAAATAGCTTTGATTTATTGTCCTCTTTCTTCCATTTTAAATTTCTTGACTTCCACTGCTACCATCCTGGTACAAGACACCATTCCATCTCCCCCAGATTAATGGAGCAATTCCTGACCATCTTCATCCTTCCATAATGTGGCCAGATTGATCCTCCTCTCATGTTCCTGATCACGTCACTTCCTGGCTCTGAACTTCCAATGGCTTTCTACTTCAGAACAAAGCTTAGAACTCACAATAGCACAAAGCTCTACAGGAGTTGCTGCTTCTTGCCATTAACACACTGGCTTCTTCCAGTTTCTCCCTAACTCAGTTTGTATTTGCACACTGTCATTATCAGGGTTGTTTCTCAAATGGTCAAGGCACTCTCCTATTTCCTTGTTTTACCCTGTGCTTAAAATGCCCTTTCTTCCAATAGCTAATTGTTTGTCATTTGCTTCCTTCAAAACCTTTTTCGAAATAGGCTCTCAGTGAGAAGTTCTTTGGTCAACATATTCACATAGAAATCTTTCCTCCATTTTTTCAATTCCCGTCTCTGCTTTCTTCCTCCCTATAACACTGAAAACATTCTACCTACTTTCTCCTCAATTCAGAATTATAGTGTAAATTTCAGTAAAGCATAAGTGTTTGCAGCTTGGCTCATTTGTATCTCCAGTGCTGAGGTGGGTGGCACAGAGTAATTTTTGAATTAATTAATTAATTAATTAATCCTCTTATTATAGGTTATTCTAAAGAATTTGAAAAAATTTTAAAGTTGTTTCATTAAGGTTTTAACATACATGCTCTCAAGTTCTCAATGTGTTTCCCCCCAATAAAGTTTTTTTTTTTGTGTGTGTGTGTGTGTGTGTGTATGTGTTACTGAGGAGTGAACCCATGGGTGTTACACCTCTGAGCTGCACCCCAGCCCTTTTTATTTTTTGTTTTGAAACAGAGTCTTGCTCAGTTGCCAAGGGCCTCACTAAGTTACTGAGGCTGTTCTCGAACCTGTGATTCTCCTGTCTTAGCCTCCCAAGTGCTGGGACTTACAGGTATGTGCCACCATGTCCAGTGGATAAGTTGTTTTTGTATGGAGTTTGTGTAGCTCTGTGTGTGTGTGTGTGTGTGTGTGTGTGTGTGTGTGTGTGTACATGTGTGTGCTTACACACATGTGCACTAATATTAGAACTTATTTTGGTGGGGATATATTTGTGGTAAGAAAAATCTTGCTTAAAATAGGAAACAGTTCTTCATTTTCCCAAATCCCCCAAAGAATCTTTTCCCTCACTTGCTCTGATAAACTACACGTTTTGTTTGCGCCATGGACTTTCCATCCTCTGCAGTTGAATGATATGTTAGAGAAAATAGCCCAGCAGTGATTGCAAAGGAGAGTTTGTATTTTCTTTGCACTGGGTGGGCAAGGATTTTTCATTTCATACATCATTACAACTCTCTCCAATGATTGGGCACCAATTTCATCTCACTCTATCACAGCAAGCTACCTGCTCACAAACTCAGCATCAAGGCCAAGCTGTAACAATCTCCACAACACACTGTCAGTGCAACCTTGTAATTTCCATTGTTCATGCTAAAAATGTTATGTTATGCATCTCAGTGCAACCCCATCATACAAGCATGTAGCAATAGGCTAATGGGCTGTAACAAAACTGTTTCAAAAATGTCAAGCATAATGAAAAAAGAAAAAAAAATAATGAAACTACATAGGTCTTCAATTGGATTTATGTATTCTTTGTATTTAGACTTACTAAGTTTCACAACTTTACTTATTTATTTCAAATGGTCTTACTATTTGAGTATTATTGAACTAGTCTACCTTCATCAACACTATGAACCTACCTCAGAAGGCACTGACTCAACTGAATATGCATTCTCCAGTTATCCAGTCTTAATTAGGCTAAGTTTTCTTCCTATTAGTAATCTCTTTATTTGGGAAGAATCCAAGACAATTAGTCTTTGTTATTCCATTTTTTTCTGTTTTTTATTTTACTTTTTTTTAATTCATTTTGGTACTGGGGAATGAATCCAGGGACATTCAACCTCTGGACTACACTCCCAGAGTTTTTCATTTTTTATTTTGAAACAGGGTCTCACTGAGTTGCTGAGGGTTTTGCTTAGTTGCTTAGGCTGTCCTTGAACCTGCAACCCTACTGTCTCAGCATCCCAAGTACTGGAATTATAGGCACCTGTCACCATGCCAGGCTGGTTTTACTTTTGAGCATGTAAAATAAGCCAGTGACAAAATGGTGAGCAACGCAGAAATGACTTCCATTGTCATCAGGCGTGCAGCCCAGGGGAGAAATTAATAGAACAATCTAAAAAATATGTACTTATAGTCTGAGGTAGGGCTATGGATAAAAGTTTAGGGATCTGTGTAATGTTACAAATAAAATTTCTAGGGGTTAGGGAAACTTCCCTGAGAAAGTAAATTGACCCCAAAGCAGAGAATTGAAGAGGGGGAGTGAGCATGAGCATACATTCTAGAAGTGTTGTTTTTTTTTTATGTGCAAAACTACGGGAGAAATGAAGAAAAACACTGTGAGTTTACTCAAATGAAAAATGGCAGTGATATCCCATATCAGGACAGAAAAGGAAATGGCAAATTAATAGACTGGAAATACTGGCAAAGTGACATTATTCTGGATTTGGGACTTCATTTTAAAAACCATAGGATTTCATTGAGGAGTTTTTAAAATGGAAGTGAGTTAATCAGACATTGTTAACAAGTTCTTTCAGGCGAAAATGAAGAGATTGGTTTTTAAAGGGCAAAGGTAGAGGATGAGGATAGTAGGCAGTAGCTGTAGTAGTCAAGATGAAAGAGGATGGCATCTTGAGGTCAGAAGAAATGAAGATACATGCGCACATTAAAGAGATATCTAGAAGAAAAAATAAAGATGTTATCTGTTAAAAGTGAAGAGAATGGATGTGTTGAGGATGATCGCTTAATTAAATGTATACTCAATATTTGTTGAGTTCCTGTTAAGTCTAACTGCCATTTAAGGGTTAGAGCTACAGTAATGGGGGAAAAAACAGAAATTTCTCCCCTCATGGAATTTTTAATCAGGTTGGCAAAAACAGACAATAAATGAATTAGGAAATAAAATACAGTCATCCCCCCATATCTGCAGGTTCTGCATCCACAGAATCAACCAATTGCAGATCAGAAATATTTGGCAAAATAGTTGTGTGGGGGGGGTGCATACCTGTAATCTCAGAACTTGGGAGGCTGAGACAGGAGGATCGCAAATTAGAGACTAGCCTCAGCAATTTAGCAAGACCCTATCTCAACATAAAAATATTTAAAAAAGGCTTGGTATGTAGCTCAGTGAAAGAGTGGCCTTGGGTTAAATCCCCAGTACCACACACAAAAAAAAAATGGGAAAAGATTTATCTATGTTGACCATGTATAGACATTCTTCTTTAGTATTTCCAAACGACAGAGTATAATAACTACTTTTGTAGCCTTTAAATTATATTGGATCTGATACATAATCAAGAAATGGTTTAAAGTATATAGGAGGATCTGTGTAGGGTCTATACAAATATAATTCTATTTTATTTATTTATTTATTTATTTATTTATTTATTTATTGCCATACTGGGGATTGAACCCAGGGGCATTCTACCTCCAAGCTACACCCTCAGCCCTAATTTTTATTCTTTATTTTGAAAAAGGGTCTCACTAAATTGTGGAGGGCCTCACTAAGTAGCTGAGGCTGGCTGTGAACCTGCAATTATTTTATTTATTTTTAACTGTAGCTCTGAGGCAATTTTATTATAAAAAGTTGGTACTTATATACATAAACTAATGTGAGCTTGAAATTCATCATACATTTACTTCCTTTTTTCATCTTGACCTTCTAGTGCATCTTTAGCTTCAGTGATTTTGATGCTATATCAGGAGATCCTCCTTTGTCTGGGTGATTTAAAAGCATGATTCATCGATCAACATCTCTTATTTTTCCTTTACTGGCAGTAGGATTTACACCTAGTTTTAATGCTGCTTCTTGTTTTGTCATTTGGGTTCAAATTCACCTCTGTATTAGTCACCACTGAATGCAGATTTCGGTAGACCTTGAAAAACTTGTTTTACTTGAGACTCCATATGCATCAGGGCTTGTAAAATAGAATGGGCTGCAAATCCTGCAGCAGCAATGGTCAGTCCAACTCCTACCCCTGTACTGGCCACGGCTTGGCCTCAGCTCCCCTGACTCTACAGGGCTCATGGTACATCCCCACCCAGAGACCATGTCCATAAACCACACACCATTACCAGAAAGCGATGCAGTCACTGCCAGCAAGCACAAACCTTCCATGTTACTATCCATTTTATATAAGTGATTTGAGAATCCATAGATTTGGATAACCAAGCAATATCTTGGAACCAGTGCCTCATGGATAAGAAATTACTGTTCATTAATTACATAATGCAAAGTGACAAAAATAAACTCAAGAAAATGTATTGAAAGGGTGGAGTTAAAGGTAGGAGTGGAGAATTTTAATTTAAAATAAGCACTAAGGGAGAAGGTCAAATTTTTCAAAGACTGGAAAGAGGACAGATATCTGAAAAAAATTACTAAGAAAGTGACATTCATGGAAAGATGTGACGGGTATGAAGAAGTCAGCATTGAGGAGAACAGAAACAGGAACATTCATGCCAATTTTTTGGGGGGTAGAATTTGTAAAGATTTTGTATCTGTGTGTTTAATGCGGGAGATTGAACTCAGGCATTTTGCATACTAAGCAAGCTCTCTACCACTGAGCTACATCCCTGGCCTTTGAAGATCTTTTAAAAGTCTATCTTAAATATTACATGTTACGTTGCACTCTTCCTAAACATCTTTCCCTTGACCTGTGTTCCTATTCCCCCTTTTCTAGCACTTCTAAAGTATTATATAATTGGCTATCTTCTATTAGTAAGTAATAGCCACAATGGTAGATTTTTGTCTATTCTGCCCAAACATTGCCTGGCACACAAAGTCCATTATGTACATAGATGTCAAATGAAAAAGTGAATTCCCACCTCCAAAAGTATCTCTTTGATTTAATCAAATAAAATATGTTCAATTTTATTACAGTCTAATATCAAAGATTTCAGCACATTAAATTAATTTATTCCATTGTTTCTTCTTCTGTACAACAGAAAATTGCAGAAATCTTAGATCTTGGAGTAGCTATTGAATAATCTTTTTACTTTATGTTTTTCCACGCACTTTTGGAAATTTTCTCTTAATTTTCTATGCAATCAAAGTTATAAGTAAATTATTTAAACCTTTTTGCTGTATAGAAAATATGAGTAGGCAGTCTTATAATAATCACTTCGTTTTATCTCTCAATATTATAACAAAGACAAAAAGCAGATATGCTTTTGAGTTGAAATGTGCTAGGTAAATCAATTAACTAAAAATACCAAAGAATTGAAATATGATGAAAGATACTTAGTCTGCCTGGCTGAAGGGAAAAATAACAAATGACTATGCCTTTTACTTCTGTAGTTTTGTAGCACTTCCTGGAAAACAAATAATGCATTACTGATACAGCTCTTGCCAAAATGGTATTAGAGTGCTGCCATTTTGCCAATTTTTCTTCCTAACTAATGAAATCTTATTTTCACAAGAAGTAATTTGTAAAGTACATCAAGTGGTTTTAAGATATTTCTTACTGAATAAGAAGTTTCTCTTTGGACTTGAATAAATATACTTGATACATCATTTGTGTTTATACATAAAAACATACCAGAAATAAGACTAACAAGAAGATAACATTTATATCAATAATAGTGTGAATATAGTACAGAATTATCCTCTTCTCAATTTGATTTTTATAGACCTCACATGCAGTAAACTGTTTCATCATGCCTTATCATAAATAAAAATAACACAAATTAATAATAAAACATGGCTTTGCTGATATTAGTAGGTCTATTATTTAATGAGCATCCAAGAACACAGAACATATCTAACGAATTAAAGTACCTGAGAGAGCTAGGTAATGTAGGCATATTGGAAATTAAAATGTGTTGATGTCATTTGCTTAGACAAGAATTTTTATTTTTGTTCTGTTGTTGTTGTTAGGTATCATAGAAACTTCCTGATATCCATGTGTAACCTTTCAGACCTATCTTTTGCCTTGCTGACAGCTCAGTTTAGTATTCCTTAGAAATTTAAAATGAAAAAAGAACTTGAAGAATACCAGAAGCTATCATTTTCTTTTCTTTTTTTTTTTTTTTGCGGTACCGGGGATTGAACCCAGGGGCGTTCTACCTCCATGCTATGCCCCCGGCCCTATTTTTTATACTTTATTTTGAAACCGGGTCTCACAAAGTTGCGGAGGGCCTCACTAAGGAGAGAGAGAGAGAGAGACAGGGAGAGAGCGAGAGAGCTGAGGCTGGCCGCAAACCCGGATCCTCAGGT
>PVJS01016465.1:0-37446 GCA_004027185.1 Glis glis | reverse complement strand
AAAAAAAAAAAAAAAAAAAAAAAAAAAGAAGTCCAGAGGGTTTCAGGCTTGAGAGTATGGTCAAGTATAGAGGACACTGGGAAAGTAGTGGGCAGTTTGGGGTATAAAGTGAGGTACCTGGCATGGAGATTGGGTGAATTAGAATTTTAAAAATCAGAGCTGGGTGTGGTGGCGCATGCCTATAATCCCAGTACTTGGGAGGCTGAGACAGAAGGATCACAGGTTTGAGGACAGCCTCAGCAAGTACTGAGATTCTCATCAACCTAACGAGACCCTGTTTCAAAATAAAAATAAAATAGGAATGGGGGTGTAACTCGGAGGTAGAATGCCCTTGGTTTCAATCCCTAGTACCACAAAAAAATAAAAGAAAAAAAATCAGGCATTTATTAGAGCCATGGTTTCCAGACATTTTTCAACAAAGCCCTTTGTTCATATGAAAATGATGCAAAATTCTAGACTAGGAGACACATAAAAGCAGAGCTGTTTGGATTGAAAGCCAGAGCAGGTGGCATGCAGGACCCTATCTGAAAGTCCTCCCATCGCCCTTCCCTGCAGTAGGGCCCTTTAGAATCTGCAGGAAACATCTGCAAGCTAGTGCTTTAGGACACACCTGTGAGGAGCAGCAGAGCCCGTTGGGTCTCCTGACCAACCAGCACAATCTGTTTGAAGCTCATGGAATGGTGGAATGTCATCTTGAAGACCCGCTGCCCACTGGACTGCAGATAGACCTCTACACAGTCGCAGGCCCGGCTGCTGGTTGTGCCTACCATTCCTGGCTGCTCCCGAGTGGCCAAAACATAGAGGTATTTACGGTAAACAGTGTCACATCTTGGGTCCGAGGCAAACTGTGGAGAAAGACAAGGGTGTATGGGATCCAGAGCCTGGGAATGGGATGAGGCTGGAGCAAGTGGATGGGAAATTAGATCCTTGGGTCCAGGATTGGGAAATGAGGACTTGTTTTCAGATTCCTGGTAAGGGAGGGTAGATGTTCTGAGAAGGACACCTCAGGTCTGGGGGCCTTGGGCCCTAGAGGAGGAATGGGTTCTGAGCTGCCAGGATCCGGCTACTCACATCCTTAGCTCCACGACACAACACAACGTAGCGGCAGGCCCGCTTCCACTGGATCTGGCCAAGAGTGGAGGAGACCAGTGCATTTTTGAGGAAGAAGAGAGTCCCCACGTAGTCGAGAATGAAGACATGATCCTTGGTGGGTAAGAAGCGGCGGTAGCCATGGGAGAGCAGGGGGGCCACACTCTTGTTGAGACATCGGCGCCGGCCTCCAAATGCCTGGAAATACAGGCCCTTCGTATCTGGAGAAGGAAGGAGATGAAAGGTTCAAGGGGCAGGGTTGACACAAGGAGGATGGGTCAGAATTTGGGCAAACTAGATCTTTCAAACACCCTGGTAATTAGCTTTTCCCCAATCCCAAGACTGGGGAACAGACTCCTTCCAAAGGAGACCTGGGAAGCTTAGATTATACCCTCTATCTGTCCCACTTCAGCCCAGGGCCACACGTGTGCTTTTAAGTAAGCACCTCTTTGGTCTAACCTTGCATCAGGGACATTAAGGGAACATAAGAATAAATTCATAAAAAAGAGGTAGAAAGAGTAAAAAGGAATGACCAAGAAAGGCCAGTAACGTTCCCTCATTCCCAGCTGTGAATCTGCTTTCTGGATCAGTCTTTTCCCCTAATCTCCCTGTGTGTGAAAGAAGCAATTGGGTTGGGGCTTCCTAGAGTAGATGTGATTTATAGCCCAGTTCTTAAGCTGGGGATGATTCTGTCCTTCAGGGGATACTGGTTGTTACAACTAAGAGAGCTATTACTAGAATCTAGTGGGTGGAGGCCAGAGATGCTGTTAAATATCCTACAATGCACAGGACAGCCCACAACAAAGAATTATTTCACCCCAAATGTCAACAGTGCCAAGGTTCAGAAGCCCTGGTTTAGAGGGGAAAACTCTAGATTTCGGGAGTGGGAGATACTTCTAGGATAAGATTTAGAAGAGTTGGTATATGAAGGGGGACTAATGGGGTCTGTGAGTGGGATGTCTATCAGAGGGAGGCCCTAGAGCCTTGGAAGAAGTATGCAGTGGAGTATGTTTGAATCTGACATATTTCTTCCAGAGAAAAGGGCCTGAGAGGTTAGCAGGGAGAAGTACAGGTCATTAGGCAACTTTACAGAGCAGGAGGGTTCCCAGAATAAGGACAGAGGTAAGGAGAAGGGGAGGTGCTGGGGCAGCTTACAGTTAAGGATGGCAGCTCTCTTCCAGGGCCGGACCCCAGAACCTTGCTCTCGGAGGCGTGGACTGAGCCTGCGGCAGATGCGTCTCCACACACCCTCGGCGTCACACACTTCATGGAAGTAGTGGCAGGTCTGGCCTAGGGCGACTACATCTCTGACTGGAAGGAATGAGATGATATGCTCCACCTGGGGGGAGGTGGGAGGGAGGAAGTGGAGGTCATCAGCAGCCTCCCAGTGGTTTGGCCCCTGTCCTTCATTCTTGATATTTACCCCCCCCCAAAGACTCACCAGCTCTGGGGGGAACAACTGAACAGAAATAGGGTTCCCTCTCCCTTTCTTCTCTTCACTCCCAGGCTCTGGGCCACAAGAAGGGCAGCTCCGTTTCACCTACCAGAGGAAAAGGGAGAGTGTGGGGTCCTGTGAGGGCCACAGCTCTTTTCCTCCATGCTCCTGACCTGTCTTCCATGAACTCCTCCTGACTTGGGGCTTATCTGACTCCAGTTTTGTGCTGTCAAACCCTCCCATCTCTCTCGAGGTCCACGGGCCATCCCTCCCTGTCTGCCTTACTCCTTGGCCCAGCCTCTTGACATAACCCATCCCCAGATCTCTCACTGCCATCTCCCTGCCCTGCCCTTCCCTTGCCACCCCCTCACCCTGAGCCCCTCCTCCCGTCCGCACAGCCCGGTCAATTTTTTCAGCTTCTGTCTCCGGCTTCTCCTCACCATCCTGACTGTCCCCTCCCTGCTCCTGCCCTCATCTCTCCGGGCCCCCCGTACTCAGCTCCCTGGCCCCTGTCCTGGCTGCCTTTCCCACACCATGTCCCCTGCCTGGACTTGGGGGACCTCTGGGGGCCTCTCTACCTCTTAGGCCCCTCCCCCATGGAGTCTGGGGCAAATAAACCTCTCTGTGACCTCACTACCCAGCTACTGTGACCTAGTTTCCTTAACCTGGCCCAGGACCTGGCTCCTGGGTTCTAGCTCAGCTCTATCCACTGGACTGCTCATGGGATATGCATTTTACTGGAGAAATAAAATGTGAACTACTGATAGATGAGGCCTTGACTTTCAGGGAGTAGTAGTAGCTTTTTCTGCTTGACACCCTTTCAGCACTAACTCTGTAGAGAAACACTGGTGAATCCTTCACATCTCAGCAGGCTGGGGCCCCCCGGGATTTGTAGTTCAAGAGTATAAACTCAGAAAAGAAAAAGAAAAAAGCATAAACTCAGTTTGACAGGTGAGGGGGAAAGGGGACCCTGCTGTGACCACTTAACTCACAAAGGCATGCACCAGATGAAAGTGGGAACAATTTAGCACAAACTCTTTAGTCTCATGAAAGCACATCCAAAAGCAGACTGGTCTCCTGGGGATCAGTAACATCACTGTCGGTATGAGGGACAAGCTATTAAGGTGGGGGGAAGGGATGGATTTGTTCTGAAAGCTTAGGACATCTCTCAGAGCCTAGGCTCTGAGTTTCTCCTGTGAGAGTGACATTTAGGAGAAATAGGAGCAGAGGTTGTGTTTGACCAGGTAGGGGCAGAAAGTCTATAATGATAAATCCAAAGAGTAGCTGGCTCTTCCAGGAGCTCAAAGAAATCCATTCCTGTTAAGACAACCAGCTGGCACCACACAAGATTACAGAGCCATTGAGTTGGCTAGCCAACAGACTGTTTACAACCCATTCCAAGTCCTGTGTGTGTGTGTGTGTGTGTGTGTGTGGTACTGTGGTACCCAGGGACATTCTATCTCTGAGCTACAACCCCAGCCCTCTGTAAAATTTTTTTTTTAAACGGTCACACTAGGTCTACGTTGCTACCTATGATCCTTCTGTTTCAGTCTCCCAAGTACTGGGATTACAGGCATGCGCCAGCACACCTGGCCCAAGTCCCTTACTTATGGCAACTAGTAAACTGCTCCTTTGGGATGCCTAAGAAGGAATTTTAATAAATATTTAGGCATATCAACATCTGAGATTTAACTTAGGAGAATGCAACTTCAGTTATTGGTCGCCAGGCAACTATCAGCACAGGAAGTGGACTCTATTAGAGTCTTTTGTTGTACAAAGGATGTTAAGATTTCCAAATGGACAGAAAAAGCACTTTCCACTGCCTCTTGCATTTGGGTTCCCTTTCTTCATTTCATCCCAAGAAACAACCGGTTTCAAATAGATAATGTCCACTATAAAAGCAGAGGAAGTGAGGAAGCTCAGGGGAAGAGTCCAGCGTGGAGAACTGAGACCTGGTTCCTAGTGCCAACTGCTAGGATCTTGCTGTTTGCTCTTGCTAACTTAACTTCTCTCTCCCTCCGTTTCCTTATTCGTAAAATGAAAATCTTGTTCCAGACCAGGGCCTGCGGTCCTTTCTAGCCTCTAAAATCCTCAGGTCTGGTCACCACAATTCCTGCCCAGGGGAGCTCCTCTGGTGAAGCCAGGCAAGTCCTTCTCCATGAGCTGGGTGGGGGTCTATAGGCTCCGGGAAGCCGCCAGCCCTCCCGCCTGGGGACTCCGGGGCCGAGACTCTCGCTGGGCCCGACTTCGCAGCCGGAAATGGCCCCCGCGGGCTCTTCAGGGGTAACAGCTGCCTGCGCGCTGGCCTCTGGGTTCCCCTGGCCTCTCTCACGCCCTCGACACTGGCCTAGCTTCCTAACACGAGCAGCTTGCACACATTACTCCAGCCCCTGCCCTGCGTTCCCAGGCCGCCAGGCGCGCGGTGCTCACTTTCTTTACCTCAAAGTTCTAGCTCACCCGCCTCCTCCTTAGCGAAGGGACCGCCTTCTCGCCCATGCTATTGGTAGGTAGAACCATCCCTCAGAGAAGAGGCCAGGCCAGGTTTCCTCTGGAGGCTCTAATTGGTCTTCTTGACAGTCACTCGCCTGTATCTGGCCTGCGATTGGTCTTCGCTGGAAGCTTCGGTTTGCGGTCTCTCAGTCTCTTATCCCTTCTAGTTGAGCACCGGCGTCCCCGCCTCCTGATTGGATCTGATTGGCTCCATCTCTATCCCTAAACATTATGATTGGATGCCTCTGTGCAGGGCGGGCCGGCCGGGAGCGTCGGCCGTTGGCGAGCGCTCCATGCTTTCCCCCTCCCTTCGCTCGCCAGGCTCCGGCGCCGGAGGCTCCACCCCCCGGGCGGGTTCTGATTAGCCGCTTCCGACACATTTCGGGACCACTATTGGTCCGCGGAGTCCCTGACCCCGCTTCCTCCCTTTAGGGGCGACTACGGCGGCTCCAAGGAGGGGGAGGGGAAGGAGGGACGGCCGGTCCCGTCAGTCAGGCAGCGGGAGCCGCCGAGAGCGGATGGCGGCGGCGGTAGCGGCCCCACTCGCCGCCGGGGGTGAGGAGTCGGCGGCCGCGATCTCCGTGCCAGGGTCTCCGAGTCTGCCCGGGAGCCGCAGCGCAGAGCGGGCACTAGAGGAGGCCGTGGCCACTGGGACCCTGAATTTGTCTAACCGGCGCTTGAAGCACTTCCCCCGGGGCGCGGCCCGCAGCTATGATCTGTCAGACATCACTCAGGCTGGTGAGTGCGCTGGGCCCCGGGCTCTCAACGACCCTCATTTGCATAGCCCCGCCCCCACACGGTCCCTGCCCCCGCCCGCGAGTTTGGTCCGCCCCTTCACCTGGCGGTCGGGGTGCTAGCCCCTCCTGGCTGGCGTAAGTCTACGACCACCCCCTCCCCGCTGTAAGAACCACCCGACAATGAGCGCACTTCTTGTTTGCACTGAACGCCTAGGGTCTGGCGGAGCGCTTGCGACTCTCCCTTTATTTGCATATTGCGCACCTGTAGACTGGTCCCGCCCCTCACCTGTTGGCTTATTTGCATGACCTCTTCAACTTCAGTTCTGATCTTTCTATAAAGGAGTCCCCACGAGCTTTTCTAACCACACTTTTCTCTTTTCAACTCTTTCCTCTTTTCCAGGGATATCCGAGGGGCCCCAGTCATCCCCTTCCCATGGATCACCCCTAATAACTGACGTTTCTGGTAGCTTTGCCGTAGTCCCGCCCCCTAAGGTCCCGGTCCCTCTCCACTCTTCACCCAGCCAGCCTATGGGAAAGAAGCAAATCTCCTACCTCCCCTCTTTTTTCCCTAAACTCTTCTGCCTATTTTCCGTGAATCCCTTGAGACTCTTCCTTCTTCCTGCGTCTGTGAAGTCACTTTGGAGCCTGTGACCTCATAGAGACCCTAGAATTCCCTATTCAGTTTCTAGTTTCCCTGGGGGAGGGACTTGAGGCAGTTTCTGAAAGGAAGGAAATTGTATCTCTCCTAGCTGGGACTGCCGGCCCCTTGGAGACTTTACTTCCACTCCCCACCCTCAGGATCCCTCTAATCATGCTACCTCCACCCTGGTGTCTGTTAATGGTTGAGGGTGGGGGACTTGACTATGACAGGTGAGTTGGCCTCAGCTGCTCCGGAGGCAGCTTATGACCTTGGGCTGGCAGCTGGGGGGTGGAGATCAGGGGAGGGGAGGACTGCATTTTCGAACCCCACCCCTGGGGAGCCTACTCCTCCTCCTTTCATCTTCTGGGTGGGGAATGTGGGGTTAGATGAGTGTATTTTTTCTCAAGCAGGTGCCTGCTCACTTGTAAACACTCAGGCTGGCCCAGGCACACTCTGCTGCTACTGTTCAGGAAGAATCAGTTTAAACCTTTCCACTTTTCTTGCCCGCTATATAATGAGTGCTTTGGGTGAATGGGCAAGCCCCACAAGCCATTCCTATCCCTCCCAGGCCCCTCCTCTAGCCCCCAAGCTCCAGATTGACCTCAGCAGCTGTGTGACACTCGCAGTCTGTTCCCTTTCCCCTCCCCCTTGCCTGTTTTTTGACAAAGACCAAATGTTATTCTTTACTTCCTTGGGGCTCTGTTTCAGTGAGTGAACGCTTGGGGAAAAACTACCAAGAACTCCAGGGCCCCTCCCAGCTTCTGCCCCCTCTCAGCCTCCTCCCCAGCATTCCGGTTCAGGGTGCAGCCAGGGCTCCTTGTGTGGTGAAGCAGGAAAATCCCAGCCTCCTGAGAACCCTTCTCTGCCCTTCTCAGTCCTTTCAGGGCCCAGGTTCTAGGCCAGGTAGGTTCCATCTGGTCCAGATTTCTCTCTTCTGTCCCCTCTCCTCAAGCAGAGTGGTCCTGGCCTAGGGCGGAAAGGGGAAGTAACAAAAACAGAGTTGTCCATACCCTGCCCTTTGCATCTCCTTGCCCTCCAGCCCAGATGCACAGCCTCCGGGGTCTGCTGCTGCATCATTCTGAACCCTCTCCTGCTTTCCCATCTCTTTGAGTGTCTTCCCTGCATGTTTCCTATGCTTAGACCCCTGATACCCCTCAGACTCTGCTCCCTGGGCTGATAGTAGGAGGAGTCCTGAGGTGGGGGGAAGGGCTGCTCTAGCAAAGGAGAAGTGTAGCTCATTCTCTCACAGACCACATCCTGTGCCTCCTGGGCCCTACCTCCTCCAGCCTGGGCTCCCTTCTGCTCCTAGCTTTTGCCCCTCCACTGTTTACTCCATCAGAACTTGGTCTCCATCCTCTTCATCTACATGTATACACACACACACACACACACACACACACACATTTGTGGACACAGAAGAAGCAAGCAGGTGTTGAGTGCTGGTTGAAGGATCATATGCAGCCCTCCCACCCTCTCCGGAACTGTCTTCTCCTGTGCCAGGTCTTCTGTCTTTGTGCACCAGGGTTGGAGCAGAGAGGGAGAGTGAGTGATTTTGGGGACATCAGGCTATCATCTTCCCTGGCAAATGTAGAGCCTATCAGAGACAACCTGATGGATTGTTTTCATTTCATTTCCTGTCACAAGACTCATTTCCCTGGGGGATATGCCCCAGCTTCCCCTCCCTTTATCTTTTGCTTCCCCCACCCCCCACTCCCACTAGAGAGCCCTTGAAGAAACTTACCCTTTCTTTTGCCTGGAATTTCCCCCAACAGGCCAGGACCCCTCCCCTCAGCTCAGAGTGAGCTGAGCAAACAGAAACACAGGCTTCTTAGAGGTCTGTGCAGTCAATGTCTCCAGACTGGAGACAACCCCCAGTCCTGCCTCCTGGCACTGCCTTGGCCAGCCACTGCTTGAGATAAGGGAGGGGGGTAATGGCCTCTCCCTCCTCTTCTCCTTCTCTCTACCCCCTCTACTCCTTAACATCCCCAGGATAACATGCAAAAGTACTGAACTCTTGAGGTCTGGGTCAGTCAGAGAGGAAGGAGAAGGCTGATGGAGCTGGAAGAAGGTGGAAAGGAGGCCAGTCCTGGGACAGGGGAGCCCAAATAGGAAGGACCTGAGCTCAGCCTTCTGCTTCTCCCTTCCAGTCCTTGGGAATCTGGAACTTCATAGTCCCTTGGTCTGGGTGCTAGTAAAACAAAAACAGAAAAACTGTTGTCCAGTGTCAGGGGCCGTACTTAATCTCTAGAGTCAGAACATAGTGATCCTTGGTTTCTCCCCTGTGTTGAAGACAGATTGAGATTGGAAGGAAGGGCTCTCCCAGTATTCCCCAGAGGTTTTCAATTTTCTCTCCTTGAGCCTTCCAGCCCATCACAGGGCTTTCTTTTTCTTCCTTCCCTTTCTTTTCTTTCCTTCTCTTTTCTTTTTGTGCTAGGGATTGAACCCAGGGCCTTGTGCAAACTAACCATGTTCTCTACCACTAAACTACACCCCAGGCCCCACCTTACTGTTTTCTTGCACAATCCTTTCCTATGATCTTTTGCCTTCCACATCTCCTGGTATCTCAGAACACAAGGAACCACAAGAATTACAGAATCCATCTACCCTTCCGGGAGAGCTCTTCATTTGTGAATTTGAAGATGGTGTTCATGTTATATCTAACCACCTCCCCAAATATAGGCTTTCCAGCCTGGTGACCTTGAAGGCTTTTTTTCTTCCCTTTGCCTTTCTGGTTATGCTTGGGATATGCTCCAGTTTGTATACTTCGTTGTCTCTTTGGGGAGCCTAGGTTTATGGGCTTGATTTTTTTTTTTTTTGTGGTACTAGAGATTGAACCCAGAGGCATTCTACTTCCGAGCTACACCCCCAGCCCTTTATTTATTTATTTATTTTGTTTTGAAACAGTGTCTTACTAGGTTGCTGAAAGCCTCACTAAGTTATTGAGGCTGATCTTGAACCTGCAACCCTTCCATCTCAGTATCTTGAGAGGGCTTGATTCTTTAGGTCTACTGGGGATAGGGTGTTGGGTGGCTGGCTTAGGGGACATTCAAGGTCCCCCCTGTGCAGGGCTGGACTTTTCCATAGCTCTCCCCTGACAATTGCTTCCCCTAGACCTGTCCCGGAACCGGTTTCCCGAGGTGCCCGAGGCAGCATGCCAGCTGGTGTCCCTGGAGGGCCTGAGCCTCTACCACAACTGCCTGAGATGCCTGAACCCAGCCTTGGGGAACCTTACAGCCCTCACCTACCTCAATCTCAGGTAGGAGAGGAGCTTGTCCTTATCAGCCTAAAGGACCAGTGCATAGTACCCTGATGACCCCCCCGTCCCTGAGAGGAGGGCACTGCAGGGATATCATGCCTAGGGAGTGAGCCTTCTGCCTTTCTCCCTTCCACAGCCGAAACCAGCTGTCATCGTTGCCACCCTACATCTGCCAGCTGCCCTTACGAGTGCTCATTGTCAGCAACAACAAGCTGGGAGCCTTGCCTCCCGACATTGGCACCCTGGGAAGCCTGCGACAGCTTGTGAGGATGGGGAACTGGGCCAGGAGGGGGACTGTTGAGCCAGGCACAGGGACTTTTTGAGAGAGAAGCTGGGGAAAGGCAGGAAGGGCCCTTGGGGAAAGGCTTGGACTAAAGGCAGGTAGTCAGAGACTGATAGGAGGATAGTTTCTGATGATCCTGGTCTTATGGCTCCTTCCCTGCTGCTTTCTTGACTCCAGGATGTGAGTAGCAATGAGTTGCAATCCCTCCCTGTGGAGCTGTGCAGCCTCCGTTCCCTGCGGGATCTCAATGTTAGGAGGAACCAGCTCAGTATCCTGCCTGACGGTAAGGAAACCAAAGAACTAGATGCTGAGCTCTTGAGATGCATGTATGTGTGAGGGGCATATATGTGTGTGTGTGTGTGTGTGTGTGTGTGTGTGTGATCATCAATTCAGGCTGCTAAAACAAAATACCATAGACTCGGTGACTTATAAGCAACAGAAACTTATTTCTCAGTTTTGGAAGATCAAGATCAGGGTGCCAGTGTGGTCAGGTTCTGGTGAGGGCCCTCTTCTGTGTTGCCAAGTCTTCTGAGACTGCCAACCTATTATTGTGTCCTCATCTGGTGGAGAGCAGAGAGAACTCTCAGGGGGTCTCTTTTATAAGGGCACTGATTCCATTTATGAGGACTTCACCCTAAAGACCTAAATTAAATTATCACCTCTGTACAGGCCCCACTTAATAGTACCCTCACTTTGAGGGGTATGATTTCACCATGAATTTGGGGAGGAAACAAGCACTCAGTCCAAAACAATGCATCCATCTTGGAGACGTCATAAGCAAGAAATCTTCCAAGAAGAATCAAGTCTTAGTTACCCAGGGTTTTGCAATATTTAAAGAAAACTATAAGCCAGGCATGGTGGTGCACGCTTGTAATCCCAGTACTTAAGGAGGCTAAGATAGGAGGATCGCAGGTTCTAGGACAGCCTCAGCAAGTAGTGAGACTCATCAACCTAGTGAGACCCTGTTTCAAAATAAAAATTTAAAAATTGGGCTGGGGGTGTAGCTCAGAAATAGAATGCTCCTGAGTTCAATTCCCAGTACCACACAGACACACAAAAGAAAACTATAAATGGTTTTATTTACTCTGAACCATAGCAACCCTCTGAAGCTGGCAAAGCATGGATCACTAACTCTATTTTACAAACGCGGAAACAGGCACAGAAAAAAGGGTAGATGAGTGGGTCGGCCCTGTGTAGAATCTCAAGGTTGGAAGCAGGCTTCAAGGTCAGGATGTGAGTAGCAATGAGTTACAATCCCTCCCTTTGGAGCTCTGCAGGATTACCACTTATCCCAACAGGGGTCCTCAAACACCTTAATCAGGTGATGCCCTCTGTCTCCTCCCAGGGCTCTGAATCTGGGGCCTTATACTAGAGCCCCATTTAATGAGCTAATTGTGATGCACCAACACCTAGCCTCTGCTCAGAAGCAGGCACACCTTCTTTTATTTGGCTAGCATCAGTTTTGTGTGTGTGCTTCCCATGTTTAGGTTAGGGCTAAGTAGATGTGGGTGATATGACTAAGATCTGGGGCCAACTTGCAAGGATTTAATGGGGAGAGATAAACACAGGGAACTGCTAGAGCCCAGGGAAATAGAGGGGAGGCAGGGCTCTGTTTGTGGAAGATTTTCCCCCAGAAGCTCAGGCACAGCACAAGCTGACCTTGGAAGGAGGATTCTTCATCCTTCTTCATCCAGGCAGAGGAACCACCATGTGCAAAGCATGGAGGTGGGAAGGAATATGGTCCAGCATGGATGCAGTCAGAAGGGCAAGCCAGAGTCAGGAAGGGCCTTATGCCATGCTGAATGGTGTGGACTTGATTTTGAAGAACAGACGGGAATCAGGTAGTCATCCATTTTTCTCTTCCTTCCCCCACCCCTTTCTGCACTTTTTTTCTTCCATATTCTGTTGCTGTAACAAATTACCTGAGACTGAGTAATTTATAAAGAATAGCAGTGTATTTGGTTCATGGGTCTGGAGGCTGGGGAGTCCAAGAGGATGGTGCCAGTATCTGCTGAGCAACTGGTAAGGGCCTTCCTGCTGCATCATAACATGCAGATAGAGTAAGTGTGCTGAAGAAAGTTTCCTTTTGCAGGAAAGCCACTCCCTGGACAGCCCATTAATCCATCAGTGGATTAGTCCATTCATGAGGGCAGAGCTCCCATGACTCAGTTGCCTTCCACTGGTCCCAACTCCAAATATCATTAACATACTTGAAATTTGGGGGATGCATTCAAACCCAGCAGTAGGGGTACAAGTAAACATTCGATCAGGGCTTTCCCTGGGCCTTAAAGGGATCCAAGCAAAATGCACTGGGGATATGCAGAAGGAGCAATGAATTCCTTTTGGAAAGATTCATGGAGGAGGTAATGTTTGAACTGAACTTTGTAAGATGCCTGGTCTTGGAAAATGGAGTTCCGTTTTTACTCCCAGCCCAGTGCATAGGATATGGAAAGGCCTAAAAGCTGAGGGACTGGAGGGGTGGGCAGTGAGGTGAGAAGCGTGAGTGGAGCCAGACCATGAAAGCCCTTGACCATGCTGGGCTAGGGTGCTGTGATTTTTTCATTCTGTGTCTAGGGCTGCTCTGAATCCAAACTATGCCTTTTTTTTTTTTTTTTTGCGGTACCGGGGATTGAACGCAGGGGCGTTCTACCTCCGCGCTACGCCCCCGGCCCTATTTTTTAATGCTTTATTTTTGAAACCGGGTCTCACGAAGTTGCGGAGGGCCTCACTAGGTAGAGAGAGAGAGAGAGAGAGAGAGAGGGACAGAGAGAGAGAGAGACAGAGAGAGATAGACCGATCGATCTATCCATCGATCGATTGTGCGCGCGCATGCGCGTTGAGGCTGGCCGCGAACCCGGATCCTCCGGTCTCCGCCTCCCAAAGTACTGGGATTACAAGCGTGCGCCACCACGCCCGGCCCCCCGGCCCTATTTTTTATACTGCATTTTGAAACCGGGTCTCACGAAGTTGCGGAGGGCCTCACTAAGGAGGGAGAGAGAGAGCGAGAGAGAGAGAGAGAGAGAGAGAGAGCGCGCGTGTGCACGCGAGCTGAGGCTGGCCACGAACTCGGATCCTCTGGTCTCTGCCTCCCAAAGTACTGGGATTTCAAGCGTGCGCCACCACGCCCGGCTAAACTATGCCTTTTAAGAATTAGCAAAAGTCACCCTCCCTGTGGGCAGGTGGAGCGTCACCCACTGTACAGGGCTCGACTAGCATAGAGGAGATGAGGCTGCAGCCAGTGGGTGTGCTTGGGAGGGGCATGGCCCACTGAACCTCAGCAGTCCTGGCTGTATGGCATGGGAGGATTTTTTTTTTTTTTTTTTTTTTTTTTGCGGTACCGGGGATGGAACCCAGAGGCGGTCTACCTCCGAGCTACACCCCCGGCCCTATTTTTTTTTTTTTTTTTGCGGTACTGGGGATTGAACGCAGGGGCGTTCTACCTCTGCGCTACACCCCCAGCTCTATTTTTTATACTTTTATTTTGAAACTGGGTCTCATGAAGTTGCGGAGGGCCTCATTAAGGAGAGAGAGAGAAGAGAGAGAGAGAGAGAGAGAGAGAGAGAGCTGAGGCTGGCCACGAACCTGGATCCTCCCGTCTCCGCCTCCCAAGTACTGGGATTACAAGTGTGTGCCACCACGCCCAGCTTGCAAGGAAGGATTTTGAGCAGTGGGTTTCACAGTTTATATCTTGTGCTGGTCACTTGAGAATGAAAAATCGATTGCAGTGTGGATGGACAGGTGAGGAGGGATATGCGGGGCTGGGCAGGAGCTGAAGTTCAGATAGGTCTTTTAGGGGCCATATGTGAGCAGGAAGAGGAGCTGGGAGGTTGCTCCTGGGGAGTGACCTGAGCCAGCTGGGGCAGGGGCTGTTTGTGCTTGAGCCAGAGCAGGGGGCAAGGAAGGGAGCACAAGGCCCCAGGCTCGGGCCTGCTCCTGACTCTTCCCTCACCCACCCTTCAGAGCTGGGGGACCTTCCTCTGGTCCGCCTGGATTTCTCCTGTAACCGTGTCTCCCACATCCCGGTCTCCTTCTGCCGCCTCAGGCACCTGCAGGTCATTCTGCTGGACAGCAACCCCCTGCAAAGCCCGCCTGCCCAGGTGAGGTGTGGGCTGAGTGGATCCTGTGGACTGAGGTTGGGGAGGGGATGCGGTGTCCCTTTGGTAGCCCAGCAAGCTCTGCGGAGCTACTTCTCTCCCTTTATTCTCCTTCATGTGCCTCTTCACACAGATCTGCCTGAAGGGGAAACTTCACATCTTCAAGTACTTATCAACAGAGGCTGGGCGGCGCGGGGCTGCTCTAGGGGACCTAGCCCCTTCCCGTCCCCCAAGTTTCAGTCCCTGGTAAGTCCCAGTGGGAAGGAAGAAGGCCCCTGGATACTTCATTCCCTTTCTGGCACCAGGGACTCCCTGGTTTCCAGTGGGCAGGTGAGGGAGTACTGTCAGCATGGGGCTGACCAGGTCTCCCTGGCTGGCCCCAGCCCTGCTGAGGATTTATTCCCGGGACGTCGGTACGATGGCGGGCTGGACTCTGGCTTCCACAGTGTTGACAGCGGCAGCAAGAGGTGGTCTGGCAATGAGGTAAGGGGCTCCTTTCCAAGGGCGATGGTGGTGTCATCTCTAGGAGAGAACCTCTGTGCTGGGGACCCATTGCCTGGTACCTCTGAATCTCAGAGTGACAGGCAGTGGTCAAAGCTCTTCTTCCCTCTCCCCACTATCCCAGGGAGGGCTGGCTCAGCAACACACCCTAGTCTCAGTCCCTCACAGGCTCCTACAGGCCTGAGCGTCTGTGAGCCCCAGCACTGCAGAGAGCCCATCTCCCATCTTTGCCTGCTTTACAGTCAACAGATGAATTTTCAGAGCTGTCATTCCGGATCTCAGAGCTGGCCCGGGAGCCTCGAGGGCCCAGAGAACGGAGGGAGGATGGCTCTGGTGAGCAGCCATCAGGCTAGGGAGGCGCAGGGTGGACAAGGGCCTGAAGGCTCCCCTCTGCCTGCTGATTAACATCCCCTGGCCCTTTCAGCTGATGGAGACCCAGAGCAGATTGACTACATTGACAGTCATGTCCCTGGGGAGGATGAAGAGCGAGGTGCTGCTGAGGTGAGGACCCAGACGAGTCTCTCCTCCAGAAAAGGAGGAGCTGGAGGGAGGGAGCGACTGCAGCAGGCTTAGGGGACCAGGCACTCTTCAGCCTCTGCTGTTCTCTCTTCAGGAACAGAGGCCACCTGAATTAAACCCTGTGGCAGGGGACGGGGAGAGGGCACTGAGCAGCAGGTACCCCAGCCCCTGAGCCCACACTCGATCCTATGCTTGCAGCCCTCCTTCCTTCCCCTGACTGGCAGTGTTTCTCTCCCTCAGGCGGGAGGAGCCGGCAGGGGAGGAGCGGAGGCGCCCTGACTCTTTGCAGTTGTGGCAGGAGCGGGAGCGGCGGCAGCAGCAGCAGCAGCAGCAAAGCGGGGTGTGGGGGGCCCCCAGGAAGGACAGGTATGGGCTCAGGGCCTTCTGGGCCTGTTGCTGGACTGTGGGCCCCAGACATGGGTGGATGCAAGTCCCTCCCAAGCTATTCTGCCCCTTGGGTCTGTGACTTCCTTGGCAAAGCTGACACCACTTCTCCTGCTTCTTCCAGTTTCTTGAAGCTGGGGATCAAGGCTACTGGGGGCGGTGCTGCCGCCTCGTCTATTCAGGCCACCTACAAGTAGGTTTCATCCCTGAGGCCTCTTCCCACACACCCTTCCCCTGACTCTCGCCACTAATTCCCTTCTGTCCTTCCTTAGTGGGCCTCCGAAGTCCAATGCCACCCAACTGGGAGCTTTGGTGGGGCAGGGAGCCCCCACACCCGCCCCTTCCTCCCAGGAGCCCCTTCCTGTGGCTGGACCAGGTAGGAAAGGGACCTTGGGAGGAGGATGGGGGAGGTTGGGACCTGGTGGCCTGAGGGAAGAGTGGGACACTGAGGGGATATCTCTCTCACTTGTCCCTGTCCCTGGCTTTGGCCCCCAGCAACGGCACCTGCTCCCCGGCCTCTAGGCTCCATTCAGAGACCAAACAGCTTCCTCTTCCGTTCCTCTTCTCAGAGTGGTTCAGGTGGGTCTCCCCACTCTCCCTAGCACTGCCCCAGCTTCAGCAAGCACATGGGGCTGGTGTCACCCAATGGCCTGCAAGTTCTCTGGGTCTCTTGTCCCTTTATGTTGAAAATCCCACAAGCAAACCGGGCGTGGTAGCACATGCTTGTAATCCCAGTACTTGGGAGGCTGAGACCGGAGGATCCGTGTTTGTGGCCAGCCTCAGGTACTTAGTGAGGCCCTCCACAACTTAGTGAGACCCTGCTTCAAAATAAAGAATAAAAAAATAGGACTGGGGGTGTAGCTCGGAGGTAGAATGCCCCTGGGTTCAATCCCCAGTACTGCAAAAAAAAAAAAAAAAAGGAAAAAGAAAATACTACAAGCAGAGAGGCAAAAGGTGTAGGTGCTGGACATTGGGAGTTGGCTAGAGTTGGTAGTGTGTAATGGAGACAGCCAGCCCATGCCTGCATTCTCCTCCTAGGCCCTTCCTCACCAGACTCTGTCTTAAGACCTCGGCCATCCCCCCAGGTTCCAGATGGGAGGGAATTAATGTCTCAGCTGCGCCAGGTAAGCAGAGGTGGGATCTGTGGGGGTAGGAGTCTGGGCTCGGCACAGTGCGTCCTCCAGTTTCCCTCCTTCCTCAGCACCCTCTTTCCACCCTGGCGCCTCCCCTGAAGTGGGAAAGGGGCAGGCATGAGTTCCTTGCTGACCCCCCCATTCCTCCCTCTCCCTGCTCCCAGGTCCTTGAGTCACGGCTGCAGCGGCCCCTGCCTGAGGACCTAGCCGAGGCTCTGGCCAACGGGGTCATCCTCTGTCAGTTGGCCAACCAGCTACGGCCCCGCTCTGTGCCCTTCATTCATGTGCCCTCCCCTGCTGTGGTCAGTTGGGGCCAAGGGGAGGAAGTAGGGGATGGGACAAGGGCTGCTGTGGCCTCTTCCTTACCCTGTGTTTTTTTCCTTACCCACCCTCAGCCAAAGCTCAGTGCCCTCAAATCTCGGAAGAATGTGGAGAGTTTCTTAGAAGCCTGTAGAAAAATGGGGGTTCCTGAGGTATGGGGGCTGTTCTCTGCTATAAAGGGTGGCAGTGTCCTGGGCTCAGCTGAACACTTTGCATGGTTGGTGGGGCTCTATTCATAGGGGTGTCTGCTCCCAGAAGAAGCATGTCAGCATGTCCCTGCCTGCATGTCTCCCTGCCCTGCATGTCTGCATGTTGGTGTGGCTCTGGCCTTGGCATGTGAGGGCGGGGGTGAGAAGACGGTCTGGCTGCTACCGCTGCTGCTGACATCTGTCCTTTGTCCTTGTCATCTGCCTTGCCCTCCCTTCCTAGGCTGACCTGTGCTCGCCCTCGGATCTCCTCCAGGGCACCACCCAAGGGATGTGGACCACACTGGAGGCCGTGAAGCGGGTGGGGGGCAAGGCCCCCCTGCCTGTCTGGCCCCCCTCTGGTCTGGGTGGCTTCATCATCTTCTACGTGGTCCTCATGCTGCTGCTCTATGTCGTCTACACTAGGCTCCTGGGTTCCTAGAACCGAAGTAACCCCTCCCCCATTTCTATTTATGACTCCTGCTCAACCCTGCCCCCCACCGGTGGTGCCTTCAGCCCCTGCCAAAGACACTAGTGTACCCCCCTCACAAACACTGATCTCAGAGGCCCCACTCTGGTGCCCCCAGACCCTGGGCTCCCCCGCCTCTGGCCTCCCTCCTGTAGCCCCTCACTCACCACCTCTTGTCCTCTCAGTGCTGATGGTGCCTTTGTGGCCCAGCCCGTTTTCCAAGGGGTGGCAGGAGCTTGGATCTTTCCCTCCCCTTCTCCCTCCCTCCCCCCACTGGCTGCTACGGGGGGCTAAATTATCTCTATTTTGTAGAGAGAGCTCTATATTTGTAGGGAATGTGGGGCCCAGGTGGGTCCCTGGTTCTGTGTATAAACTGTACAGACTGGCGCCTCTGTGTGTGTGTTTGCATCTGCTCCCGTTGTGGCCAGGCCCAGCCCTGGTGGGGCCCCTTGGGCTCTGTGTCAACCTGCCTGCTCCAGCATTTTCCTCTGGAAATGACAGGCCTCTCCTGCCCCCAGCCTTGGTCCAGTTTGTCACCTCCCTTCTGTTATCCGCTGACAGCTTTCTGTGCATTTTATTTGTCCCCAAGCTGTGGATGCAGTGTCTATCAGGATGCCCCTGACAGTTACCTTTCACACCTTGCCTTGGGCAGGGAAGCTGAGTGGAGGGGGTAGCCAGGGGGAACTTAACCTGGGCCCCTCCCCCCAGGAGTCTCTGTGCCAGCCCCACCACATCCTGGAAGAGGAGGCGACCCCAGGAAGGGGCCTCCCCTACATCGCTGCTGTCGTCCAAGCACTGCTGGAACGGCCTTAGCGGTAGAGGTACAGGCTCAGGGCTGCCTGACCCCGGAATAGAAGACCTGCCTTGGGCGCTGCCCTCTTAACAAGGACTTGGTGAGGGCGGCCTCGGGCCTGGGCCTGGGCCATGGGCACCTGACTGCCCTTCGGCTGCCTCCACGCGCAGCTAAGGGTCTGAGCGGAAGCCCTGGCGCAGATGTTGTGTCAAGAACAATAAAGAGAAGCTGGAAGCCCTTTAGGTGGGCCCTCAGGTGTGAGTGTATCTGTAGCCGAGCGCAGGGTCGTGGGGGCCCGGGTGGTCACCACAGCAGGTCCACGGCGCGTTTCGGCGCTGGCGGGGCCGAGGGCGGGGCCGGCCTTGCAGACCCCGCCGCCAGGGGGCGCCGGCGGGAGCCTGGCGGAGCGCGCGCCACGTGGCGGGAGACGCGGCGCAGGCGTCGTGGCGAGGCCTCGGAAGTGGGCCGGCGACCTCACTCGCGCACAAGGTCGGGCCGCGAGGTGGAGGGAGACCGAGCAGGGCCTGGCGGGCGGCGGACGCGCGGGCACAGTCGCGCTGCCCTACGCTCCCGCGGTCGCGGCATGTTGCCCTCGCCGCCCGGGCCGCGGGGCACAAGTGAGAAGGCGCCGGAGAAACCAGGCCCCTCGGCGGGCCGTGACCAAGGCGAGGCCTGGAACTCTGGAGAGGAAGCCCTGGGGGAGCCAGGAACACCCCCACAGGACAGGTGAGGGCTTGGCGGGGGCCACTGGGTTCCCTTGGTGCCTTTGCCTGGCGCTTCACCTCCAGTCTCCCCGGGCCAGCCACACTGGCCGCCACTAAGCCTAAGGAGGTATTTGGAGGGGGGGCGATTGGAGAAGCCGGAGTGAATATCTCGTGCTCTTCTCCCAGCCTGCAGCCCCAGACCCTCAACCCTTCCAGGACCCAGAGAGAGCAGCTGCTGCCCTGCCACCCCCCAAGCTTGGCTAATGAACAGTACCCAGGAAACACAGGTAAGCACAGACCCATGCTGCCTTTACCCCCAACACCGTCGCCTTGACTCTGAGCCTGTTCTAATCTCTTCAAGTGTCCCCAGTCCCATTTTCACCCCAGATGGCCTGGGAGGTGGCCCCCTCCAGGATGACCTTGCTGTCACCCTGGGACCCCAACTACGAGACCAAAGCAAGACCTCGGCTGGTGTGGGTGAGTTGGGGGGACCATATGGCTTTGGCTCAAGGTGGCAGGGATGTCTTGGGAAAGGGGCTAAAACCCCAGTGTTCTTTCCTGTCCTCCACAGAGGGGTAGCTGTGGGTCTGGCGCCTCCTTCTCAGGCCGGACACTGTGTCATCCCTCGTTTTGGCCCATGTACGAGGCTTCAGGCAGGGGCCCCAGGCTCCTGGCTCCCTCCTCAGGGCATCAGAATGGAGAGCAGTCGCCCAGGGATGCAGGTACTGATTCCAGTGCCCTCTGTCAGGACTGATGCCCCATGGACTCCACTGGGAAGGGGTACAGCAGTGCTGGGGTTTGGCCTCCAGGCTGCTACCTTAGTAGGTTCTCCTCTCCAGGGGTCCCAGTGATGTGCTGTGAAGATGTCTTTCTCTTGGACCCTCTGCTGCCCTGTGGGCAACGTGTACCTCTTTACCTGTCCGAGGCCCCTCAGCAGGTGAGAGTGTCTGCCCCTTTGCCCTGCCCCGACCCACCCCCAGCCTCTGTGCAGAGCCTGGGAGGAAACGCTTCCCTTCTCTTTACTCAGGCCATGGGCTCACTGAAGCTGCTGCTCCCGCCCCCAGTCATGTCCACCTCTGCCCACCCCTCACCATCCCAGGGCTGCTCCACCACCTGGCTCAGTGGGCCTGAACTAATCGCCCTCACTGGCCTGCTGCAGATGAGCCAGGGGGAGCCCAGACCTGGCTTCTCAGCAGCTCCACAGGCCCCTGCCGGCCACACGGCCCCTGTTGCTGACCATCCAGAACCCAGTGGTGGCCGGAGCTGTTCTGGAAGCACTGATCCATCTCTTCCACGGACCCCAGACACCCACTGTCCATAGCCCCCCTGGGGGCAGAGTGGGCCTCTCACTCCCTTAGGCAGGTTCTGTTGACAATAAAACTGTCTTGGTTTGCAAAACAGGCTCTCTGTAGCAGGTGGCAGAATGGGGTGTGGAGGTAGGGATGGGGTCTCTTCCTCCACCACTGGATTAGCTGCACTCTCCTCAGATTCTGGTAATTCGAGCCAGTACTTGGGAGGCTGAGACTGGAGGATCCGGGTTCCCCGCCAGCCTCAGCTACTTAGTGAGGCCCTCCGCAACTTAGTGAGACCCTGTTTCAAAATAAAGAATAAAAAATAGGGCTGGGGGTGTAGTTTGGAGGTAGAATGCCCCTCGGTTCAATCCCTGGTACCGCAAAAAATTAAATAAATAAATAAATAAATAAAAAGTTCTGGTAGTTCATTGGTCACCTATCGTGGGACAGGAGAAACCATGAACCTAAGACAGTTACCAGCCAGGCATGGTGGCACATGCCTGTAATTCCAGAACTTGGGAATCTGAGACAGGAGAATTGCAGGTTTGAGGCCAGCCTCAGCAACTTGGTGAAGCCCTCTTTCAAAATAAAAAATAAAATAGGGCTGGGGATGCAGCTCAGAGGTAGAACACCCCAGGGTTCAATTCCCAGTACCCCCCCCCAATACACACACACCAAAACAAAAACAAAAAGACGGTCACAAGGCACTTTTAATGGGTGTGTGGCAGTGCATAGTAGAGGGTTGGGGCTGCACCTACAGTAAACAAGGACTTGATCAGCTCTGCTAGGCCTGGGAAGAGAGGATTGTGTGAACCTGTGGCTGGCACTGGGAGAGGCAGACTAAGGAGGCACATCACTTTTTGACACTAGTGGCAACATCCCTGGTGCTCCTCTTGTGCTGTGCCCCCAGAAGTTCAGCCCAGAGCTGGGTAGGGCTGGGTGAGAGCAGGTCTTTGGCTCAGAGGAGGCCACAAAGGTGCTGCAGGTGAATGTGGGGACAGAGCCTTCTTCATCCATGGTATCGCCAGAGCTAGCCTGAGACTGATTCTGTAGGAACTCTGCAGAGAAACAGGATTAGGATTTTAGCTGAGAAAGTTAAGAAATTTGTACTTGGGGTAGGGGGAGGTAGTTGAGAATCTCGTTTTCTCCATTAAAAGAATCCAACTTTGGGAACCTCCTCCTGCAGATTTCTTAGGTGCCACAGCTGGAAGGGACAGAGCAGGCCAAGGGGCAGCACAGCACCTCTGCAAGTCACTTCGGAGGACAGGGCCATAGGAGCACTAGAACCCTCCGCCAAAGTAAGGGGAATTAGAAGGTGTGAGGGGGAGAGAACATTACTAACTTTGCCCTGTTTTCCCTTTTCTCCCCTGGCTAGTGCCCTAGTCTCCTCACCCTCAGCCCCTGAAGGTTCTAGAACTCAATGCAAGCGTAGCTGTGCGGGCCCGCCCCGGAGGCGTGGCTGCGCGCCTCCATTGGAGGGACCAGGTCCAGGGCAATGTAGTTGAGGCAACCGTCGTCGGGAGGTTGCACCCTGGCGGTGCCCATACCTACGTAGTCTGGGGCCGCGTACTCGATGCACACGTACTCCCCCGCCAGCTCTGACAGCGGCGGTGAGCAGTGCTGAACCCCTGCCGGTTCCCAGCTGTCCCCGACACCTTGGTGGGTGCCCCTGAGTCCGGGTCCAGGCTCCCCATCCTCGGATTTGTAACAAAGGGGCTCTGGTGGAAAGCTCTCCATATGCATGTATTCGGTGCCCCCCGAATCCTGGAGCGGCTGGTGGGGAGCGTCGCTGGCGGCAGGACAAAGGCCTGGGGGCGCCATCTCCATGTAGCCACCCGCCTCACCGCCCCCCATTTGCACATAGTCACCCGTGGTTCCCATGCTCCCATCCCGGCCCCCGCCCGGATCCAACCCTTTCGGGTACGAGGCTGCCACCCCCAGCCTTGCCAAGGTCTTGAGGGCTGCTTGCTCAATCCTCTCAACCAGGCCCCTAGGTTGAGTCGCAGAGGCCGGGGTCTCATAAGGTTGGGGGTCAGGGGATCTGGAAATACTCGTCGGGGACTCCCTGGGCAGTGGCTCAGCTCTGCCACTGCCCCCGAGTCTTTTCATGGCAGCCAGAACGGTCTCGTGAATGCTTTGGGCTATCTCGGCGTCCGGCGCCTGCAGCCACAGCTCCCCGGGACCCGTGGGCGCTGAGCGGCCGAGCTCCAGGAAGAAAAAAGAGCCTGCGTGGCCGCAGCGGCGCACGCTGAGCAGAGAGAGGCGCAGGGCGGGTGGCGGCGATGCCCGGGTGTCCCGGGAGCCTCGGCCCCCCGACTTCCGCAGCAGGCTCAGGGACCCCGAGCCCAGGCACAGGCGGTAGCCGCCGCCGCCCAGACCTCGTGTCCGCCCCAGTCCCTTGGGCTGCAGCGTCACGGGCCAGACGTCCTGGAACGGAGCGAGGATCCAGGCCTCGGGGTCTTCTTGGGAGCTGGGACCTGGAGAGACACCGGGTGGTCACAGGGGTTCCGGAGCCCGAGTTCAGGGTCACCGTGCCCCGAGAACTGAAACGGGTAAACACTTAATGTTTGAACTTTCGGTGTCCCGTGGAGGGACAGGTCGGCATAAAACACACCCGCGAATCCCCCGCCCACCCCGTGGCCCGCGGCTTCCCCGCCGGGCCTCGGGCCTCACCGGCGGCGGCGGCGGCGGCGGCGGCGGCGGCGCGCACCTCGAGCAGGGCGCTGTACCACGCCTGCTGCTCCGCCGCGCTGGCCGCCGCCACGCCCAGGCTGCTGTCGCGCGTGTCGAGGACGATCAGGTGGCGCCGGCGCGCGTCCGCGCGCTTGCTGATGGTGCACGCGCCCGCCAGGCTCACGCTGCGCCGCGGCCGCGCTCGGCCGCCGCAGCAGGCGCGGAACTTCTTTTCGCTCTCGTAGCACTCGAGGCGCGGGGGGTCGGCGCGCAGCACGAAGAAGCGGCGGCGCTGGGACTTCTGCTTCCGTAGGTGGCCGCAGAGCCGCACGTCGGCGGGGCAGGGCCAGGGCAGCGGCGGCCCGAGGGGCGCGACCGCCGACTCGGACTCCTGGGTGGCCGTGGGGCCGCTGCCTGCAGGCTTCATCTCGGGCCGAGGGCGATAAAGTGGCCAAGGAAAGGCTGATCCGCCGGGGCTCTTGCCCTGAGCCGCGGGGAAAGATCAGTAGAAGTGGGATTGAGGTGGCAGGCCCAGGAGGGGCGCGGCGACCTGGCCGGCTGACACCGTCTAGGTACTGAGTGTCTCTCCTGAGCAAGGGGTCTGCGCGCGGCGTGTGTCCCCGTGGCCTCCCGGCCTGTGACACCCGGGCGCCTAGGGCCTCTGATGCTGACCCGGTCTGGTCCCCTCCTGCCCGCCCTCGGCGGACCGCTGCCGGAATCCCCACCCCTGTGAGGTTAACCCTAGCGCGCCTGAGCGCCAGAGTTGAAGTCGGCACGTCCAGCGCCCGGGGACCGAGCCTTCGCAGGGGTGGGGAGTGTGCCGGCGTCTCCTCCAATCAGCTGACTGGTTGTGGGGGTGGAGGAGTGCTGTGCCTGCGGCTGGAGGTCAGGGCAATCGGGAAAGCTATGGCGATTGGAATGGACCCCGCTGTGATGGCGCCTGCGATTAGAGGGCGGCCAAACCGACCACCCTTCCAACAGCAGCCCCTCTGGCGCCTACCACCCCAGTGGGCCACTAGGCATCGGTCTCCAGTGTACCCCCTTCCCACCCAGGGGTGATTTTTGTGCCTTTCCTGGCAAGTCATTGCGGAAGCTGTGGCTGCTGAGCAGCGGGCTGGACTGATTTCTGAGCTGCGGGTTCAGTTTCCACGTGGGTTTGGGGGTGATAGGAAGTGTCTTGGGATAGGTAAATTTATGAATTAGTCCCTGTGCACAGACCACACCCACCAGAATCACAGTTAAACTGGCCACTGAAGGACCTGTAGGAAGAGGCCATGTCTCAGGGACACGTCCACGATGCCCCATTGCTCTCAGCCCCTCCTCACCATCACTGCCAAAAATGCCACCCTGGATCAGCTGAAGGCTCTGATCACAGACCTCTGGTGGAGGTCCCCTCTTTGCCCTTTGCATCCTGAGGTTTAAATGGGCGTGGCGGTCAGACATCTTTGTACCTCAGTTCTGATCCCAGGACCGCTGGCACAGTTAGGGTGGGATGGTACTGGCCAGTGAACGCTGCCAGACAACCCCAGTTGTTGCAATGGGACCTTATTGGACCTCATGACCTCACATGGCAAGCAAGATTCATGCTGACCGTCTGGGCCCCATTTAAGAGAGTATTGGGGAGGGGCTCTCTCAGGCAAAGAATAGAGCTAACAGAATGGAAGCAAGAGAACCTGGGTCTTTTTCTCAGACTAGTCCAAGGGCAGCCTGAACAGGAGACAGCAGGGCTCTCTGGAAAGGGGCCCATTTGTGAGCTGAACACTGGAGAAGCCAGAAGGCTGTGGGATCCCTAAACACCTTTTCAAAGGCCATATTGAGAGCAAGATTCTGGGAACCAACTACCATCACAAGATTGGGCATCTGGTCAGGTGCCCAGGGCCAGCTCCAGGTGCCTCCTACTCAGCAGAAGCCCCGCACAGGGGCAGGGGAGGCCTCCCAGCTCAGCTGGTGCAGTGGGGGCAGTGGCTGCCACCCAGAGATGGGTGCTGACCAGGGAGAGGCAGGTGAATGATGTGACGCATCCTTTGATGGGTCCTTAAGCAGCCACCCATACAGGCCTATGTTCAAGGCCATCGGTAGCAGTGTGGCCAAGGGGCTTGATGTGGGCACCATGTGGGAAACAGTTGTCACAAAAGATGTCTGCATGGCCCCTCAGGGAGCAGGATGTCTGTCTTCAGGGCCCACGTCCTGACCTGGGAGCCTTACTCCCCCAGGTTTGATGTGAAAGGAGGGTCTCTTCATACCTTTTCCCTGCCTCCCTCAACCATTTCACACCTGTCCTTGTGAAATCACAGCTGCAATCACAGAGATAGCTCCAAACCACCTTGGGTCATTAAGCCCTGAGCGCCTGGGGTGTGGACCAGGAACAGTGATTTGGCCTGCTGGGTACCAGGAAAAGTCTGGAGTCAAACTGGCCTACATCAGTTGCCCTAGCAACAATACTCACTGCCTTGGTCCTACCCAGACAGGAATTATTAAATCCAGTAGCCCTGGTACTTGAGCTACTCCCCAGGGACAGGAAGTGACAGAACCTTAGCTTTGCTAGGAGGGCCCTTCCCAACCTGAGGGCTCTACCCTTGCACCTCCATGCCAGATACAGGGCACACCATTCCACATAGTTGTAGAAGAATCTTATTAGCAGGGAGGAACCCCCAGGGAAGAGACTGGGGGGGGGTCTTAATCCTCTGTGGAGATGTGGGGACAGAATTGTACATTGAGCCCCTAATTTCAGCCCCCTCCCTCCTACTCTGTGGCTGCCAGGTCTGACCTGGTAGACTCCTACATGGAGAGAATCCTAGGTGCTGGCTCCTGTTTCCTTACCCCCAGGAGCTGCCCACAGGTGACCCGCTGAAGGCTGGGGTCATGTCAGAGGACTGTCTTCTATACACTGACCAGGGGCATGTGTCCAGGGGAGGACTTGGCCAGAAGTGTGGCGGAAGCTGGTGTGTCACTCCAGCCTTATGTATGTGTGTGCATACACATGTATGTAGTGGGTTTAGATTTGCAGCTGCCAGGCGAGGCTGTGCAGGGAGGAACATACCCTAGCATTTAGATATCTTCTCTCAGGCCAGGGATCTTTCCTTTGCCACTGGCCTGGAGAAAGGAGGCTCCATGGAAGAGGGCCAGGGCTGCCCATGCCAAGGAAAGCAGCTGCAGTACAAATCTCGGCCTATACCCAGGGAACTTTTTGATTTTTTTGCCCTGGGCTGTAAGGCTGGCATAGCTTCTCTGCCTGGTCATCCAGCCCTGGCCAGTGAGCTGGCTGGAATCCATGTTGGACAGAGGGACTGGGGGTGGGGGTGGGAGGCTGCAGAGAGTTCCTGGGCCCATGCAGCAAGGAGATCCCTGGGAAATATGGATGGACAGAAACACAGGCGAAAGGTCCTTCAGCTCCCGGTCCTTTAAACCTCAGTGTTTCTGGAGTTAGGAAAGGGCGAGGAAAGCTGGAGGAAAATAAGCCTTTCCCCTCCTGGCCCTGAGCAGAAAGGAAAGAATGGGAAACAGCAATAAGGAGGACAGAGTAAAAACTAAGGGTGGCAGAGAAAAATCCTGGAAGAAGTGGAACAGACAGAACATGGAAAATCCAGGGAGCAACGGATGGAGGTTCACCTGGGAGACCCTAGCAGGAAAGGGAAGGAGGGGAGAGTCTGAGTGAGTAGGAACCCAGACAAGACAGGATGCAGACTGATTTTTACAAAAGGGGTTGAGCCAATAGCAGTAGCTAGAGGTCTTTCTAGAAAACTCTGCAAAGCAAATCAATTGTTGACCCAATGCCTACATCTTTGTTCTCTGTAGAAGGCCCAAGAATGAACAGGTAAAGGGCCAGAAGTTCCTGGGCAATGGTGGGAGGGGAGGGGCCTCTCCAGGCCTTGGAGGCCTCAGCCAGGGAGGTTTTACCTGGCACCTGTCTTGTCACCACACAAATAGCCCAGACACACCCGGCTGTTGACACAACAGCCTCGGGTGGAAATGTCTGGGAGTCGGGAGCTAGCTGGTTTACCTGTTGGGTCCACTCCCATCTCCACGTGGCACCTGCCTCCTCTGTCCACCCCATCCTGGTGGGAATTGCCCCCTCACTAGGTCTACTGAACCCAAACCCCTGCAGGGGTAGCCCCCTTCCTGTTGTGTTCCTTCCTATTAACACAGGACTCCGGTCCCAACAGGGACTGACTGTCTGGCAGTGGGTCCTGTCCTTGGCCAATGCAGCATTGTTATCAGTCCAGGCAGTCCAGACCGGAGCAGCCAAGTCAAGCATCAGTCACGATGACTGACCTGTGGCCCCTCAAGCTGGCCCAAAGCAAGACCACGAGAGCCATTTTCTTTTCTTTCAAATGCAGTTCTTTTCCAACATTACCTGCAACGAGCTTTGGTGCAGAGATTTGGGAGGGTAATGGGGAGGCACGTGGAAAAAACAAACAAACAAACAAATACCCCAGCCAATTGCACAAAGCCTTTCCCTGGAAAAGTCCAGGTTCTGGGGGTGGTCAGGACACATGGCTGCCCTCCCCCCATCCCACTGGGGCTTCAGCTTTGATGATCCAGGCACAGATGGGAATTCATCCCATTCCCCATGTTAAAGAGCTATCTGGGAGAGGGAGCACGCTGGGTGTGTGTGTGTATGTGTATGTATGTATGTATGTATGTATGTGCATATATATAGATATAGATATATATAATAGGCTATATTAGAAAATTCTCTCTATGTATAAATATAAAACACTGGTATCCAAACATGACACCAACGGCTAACTAAAGTGCTTGACAGGAGTTGGGCATGTGTAAGTATGCAGGTAAAACTATGCATCCTGAGTGCCAGGACCAGGGGGAGCTGGGGAAGCAACACAACGGAGGCTGAGAAAAGCGGGTGCAGCCCAGCCGGGGCACCACAGGCACGGCTGCCTGGGCCTTCTCAGCCCCAGGGCTGTCTGGTCTCCGGCCACACCAACACCACGCCTCATCTTTACCCTACTTTCCCCAGTGCATTTCTGTCCAGAAGGAGCACAGCACTGGAAAGTTGGGTGTGGGAAGAGTTGTTCCCACAGGGAAGGCCAGCCAGGCCGTGCCCACAAGTTCTTCCACCAAGAATGAGGGGAACGCTGGGTGTGTATGCCGATGGCAAGGGAGGTGGAGGGTTGTCTTCATAATTAATAATTTGAAAAAGATATACCACCATGGCTCCTCCAGGTTAGCTCTGCCTTCTCTCCTTCTGGGCCTCCCCCTGGGTGGGGGCCGGCCCAGGAAGAAGGGAGGAAGCCTCTGGGCAGCTCACCAGGGAGGCTGTGATTCATCCGAAAGCCCGAGCAAAGCATTAGCACCTCCACCACCCCCAGGACCCCTGCCCTGCACACCAGGCCCGTTCTGGTCTCAGACCCACAGAAATGCCCACAGGCGAGTGGTCTCCAGAGCTCTAGGGAGCAGAGGGGCCCCAGGAAGCAGGGAAGAGGCCCCCCCAGGACACAGTGCTACAAGAATGGATTGGTGGTTGGAGGTTTGGAGGCAAATGGGCTTGAAGAGGTTCCAGTCTGGAAAAAAAAAATAACAAAGTTATTAGATTAAGGGAGAACATGCAGAATGGCAGGGCCCAGAACGGGGGCCCCAGAACTGATCCACTTGGCCCTGGCTTTGGCAACACAGAACTCCATGGGGAAGGGAGTTCCCCCTCTTCTGGAAGGATTTGGTTCCCAACGCCCCCCTGGGGCACTCACCATGAAGGGGTTGGTGGAGATCCCCGCTGGCTGGCTCAGTGGCCTCTGCCCCAGCTTAGTAGATCCTAAGTCCCCGAAGGAAGAGCCTGGTAGGCAAAAGCAATAACTCAGTCGACATGTTACCTCACGCTGCCACCCTGCTTTCCTAGAGGGCAGGCACTTGCTACATCCCCAGGTGACAGCAAAAGGGCCCTTCCAGAATTTGGGAACAAAGGTGTGGAGCAGCCAGGCATGGTACAACACGCCTGTAATCTCAGTACGTGGGAGGCTAAGATAGGAAGATGGCAGGTTTGAGGCCAGCCTCAGCAGCTTGGCAAGATCCTCAGTAACTTAGCGAGACCTTTTCAATATAAAAAATAAAAAGGGGGTAGGGGTTTCGCTTGGAGGTAGAACGTTCCTGGGTTCAATCCCAGTACCAACAACAAAAAAGATACAGGACAGTCAGGGGACAGTCATTTCTGCTGCTCCCCTGGCCCCCTACTGGTCAAAAGGGGAAACTAGCTCAGATGTCTGTGGGTGGGTACAGTGGATTCTGCATTCTCAGATTCAACAAACCAAGGATTTAGAGTATTAAAAAAATTGTGTCTGTACTGAACAGGTACAGGCTTTTTTCCTTAAAACAGCTACCCAGAATTTACATTGTATTAGAACTCTAAGTCATCTAGAGATGATTTAACGTATACAGGAGGATGTGCATAAGTCCCATGCAAATACTATGCCATTTTATAAAAGGGACTTAAACATCTGTAGATTTTGGTATCTACAGGGGTCCTGGAAACAATCCCAAATGGATACCAAGGGACGACTGTATATACATGTAGAGTGGGGAACAGGGAATAAAGGAGGGCACATTGAACCCCTTACCGTTCTGCTGCTGAGTCAGCGAGGTTTGCGGGGGGAACAGTGTTGGAGGGAAGGTGCTGGCAAAGGCCCCAGCGGGTGGCACTGGCTGGGGGAAGCCAGGCCCAGCACTGCTCATCCCAAAGGCAGGACCTGCGGAGTGAGACGGGAGGCTCGGGAACATCTGGCAGGTGGGCTGAGCAGTTTTCCTAAGTCCCTTGTGATGGGAATGGGGTGGAATTTTTCCCTAACAGGAGGTCTCCGGTGGAAGGACGCTGCCTCCAGCTTCTCCTTCCACCTACTGAACCTGCTCTCAGGATCGTGGCACGGAAGCCACGGTTGTTATGAACACAGGTGCGGCACAGAACTGGGGCGGCTTTCTGTGACCTATTAAACAGCACACACAAGAGCGAATTTTACCCTGCTCTGCTCTCATCTCAAAAATGGGCCCAGTGCCTGTCTCCCAGGGTGGCTGTGAGAACGGACAGATGTGTGGCACCCCGCATGGGCCCACACATGGCTCAGCCTTGGCAGAGTTCTCCTCTCTTCCTGGCCCAAGGCTTTAGGGAGCCCAAGGTGGGGGGGATGAACAGGAGTTTAAGGAGACAAAGGCAGAGGCCATGGAGGGCAGGGTGAGAGCACATGGCCTGGCTGACGAGGGCGGGAAGAGGGTCACAGTTTCACTGAGGTCCCCTGGTGGCTTAGGCTTGGGGTACAAAAGGGGAAGAGGTTGGGGGCCTAGAGGGACACAGATGGGGGCTGGAGACAAGAGAACCACTGCTATGATGGGTCAACCTGAAAACACCCTGCAGAACTGGCTCGGGTTAAAATTCTGATTATGTGACTTGGGTGCTTCTACTTTTAGCCCACCAGCTCGCCTGGAACTGAAGACGGTCCAGCCTAGGCTGGTGAACAGAGGCCAGGGCAGGAGCAGGGCTGCCGGCCACCCCTCTGACAGTGAGAGGTGAGGGTTAGGGCAGAGATGAAGGGGAACTGGGCTCTGCAGAGTCTACAAAGGGCAAGGGCAAGCTGGGCGTGGTGGCAATGCCTGTAATCCCAGTACTTGAGAGGCTGAGACAGGAGGATGGCGGATTCAAGACCAGCCTCAGCAACTTAGCAAGACCCTGCTTCAAAATAAAAAAAATAAAATAGGGTTGGGGCGTGGCTCAGAGGTAGAATGCCCCTGGGTTCAATCCCCAGTACCACACACACACACACACACACACACACACACACACACACACACACAGGTGTGGTGACATACACCTGTAATCCTAGTACTTGGGAGGCTAAGACAGGATCATAGGTTCGAGGCCAGCCTTAGCAACTTAGTGAGACCCTCAGGAACTTAGCAAGACCCTGTTTTAAACAAAATAGAGCTGGGTGTGTAGCTCAGAGGTAGAATGCCTCTAGGTTCAACCTCCAGTACTCCTAAAAAATAAAAAGGGCAGGGGACGGTGCTGAGGGCTTACCTGGGGCCAGGCCATTGGGCTGGAACGGGTTAGTGGAAGGCAGCTGGGGCTGAGCCGCAGGGGTGGCGAAAGGGTTGGTGAAGGCTGCCCAGGGGGAACAGGAGAGGGGGAAGAAAGAGATGGTTATCTTTTTTCTTGTTTGCTTAAACCTGTGACCACTGAAGCGTTCTTCTAACTCTTGGTGTGCATCTCTGCCTGCTCCCCTCCCTGTCCCCACTCTCATGGCCCTGGGCCCCTCCCTGGCCTCCACAGGCAGGACTCACCTCCAAAAGCAAGCCCTGTGCTGCCACTGCCACCGCCCGTCGTGGCCGACTGGAGAGCGGGGACCTGGCCAGCCATCCCGAAGATGCTGCCATATGGGGAGAGAAGTCAGGATGCACATCCTCCAGTTCCAGGGAGATAAGGCAAGCCGGGGACCAGGGGACACAAACCCACTGTGCTCTCATGGACCAGCGGGGGGAATAGGGGGAGGTAAGGAGGCCAGGAGGAGCCATCAGGATGGGAAAGTGTGGCCGGAAGGTGAGTCCCCCCATGTCTGGACCCACCTGCCAGGGATACCTCCAGCTGACACCCCAGGTCCCAGGAGGCTGCCCACATCCGTGAGGCTGTTGGGCTGACTGGCAGCTGCAAGAGGAACGGCACCAAACGGAGTGGCCTGGCTGCTCCCTGGGCAACCGTAGGAGATAAAATAGGAGGACTAAGGTGAGACAGGAGGGAAGGGGCAAGGGAGGAGATGGAGGTGGGCTGAGGTGGCGGAGGAGTGGAGGGATGGCAGGAGAGGCACCCCCTAGCTTTTCTGAGCCAGCCCATTTTCCCATGGCCCACCCAACTTGAGAGGGCTTGTCCCCCAAAGTTCTGGGCAGGGTGACAGCTCAGCCTTCTTCAAGCTCCCTAGCACTCAAAGCCTCCACTGCAAGAATAAAGCAATCCCTTCTCATGTCAGGCTGTCCTCCCTCCTGCTCTAGTTTGGCTTACACGTCCAGATGGAAAAGTCTGTCCTTTTCTCAAACCAGCATTTCTCTTTATTGACATGTCACATGAAGGGGTGAGCAGAGGAGCTGTGAAGGACATCAAATCCTGAGCACCCTCAGGAGACACACGGGGACTGTGCAGGTGCCACTAGAACCGACAAGCCAGCGTCTCCAGCCATCATTGCTTCTGGATGCCTCCTTTTGGGAGGCCACCCTGACTGGCACCCTGAGCTTGGGTGTGCTGCTCCTGGGGCCAGGCCAACTGCAAGGTTCCCCCGCCCTCCCTCGTCTTCATGTCCAACAAGAAAAGCAGAGGGCAAGCCCCACGTGGAAGTCTTAGAAATAGCCCAAGGAGCAAGGGAATTCCAAGCAATCTCATCTCGTGGGGAGAGTCCTCGAGTCCTGTAATTTCATGAACACCTACTTATCTGTGCGTCAGATTCATCTATACTACAGGATCCTGTCAACTACTGTGGGCTGTTGAGAACGTACACTGAGGCTACAAATGCAAAACGGCTTTATTCTGAGGAATGCGGGAAGACTCATTACTACCGAAGTGAAAGAAACTTTGCCTTAGTGCCCACCACATGAGTGCTCAATAACTGTCTGAGGAATGGATATTTGAAACGGTAGTTAGAAGAACTGGATTCTAGTCGTGGCTCTGCCACTTGACTCTGGCGAACCATCCCATGTGCGGAGCCCAATTGTTTCCTTGCCCTCTCATACAGCGGTTGTTATAAAGATCCTCTGAGCCGGGCGTGGTGGCGCACGCTTATAATACCAGTACTTTGGGAGGTGGAGACCAGACGATCCGGGTTTGCGGCCAGCCTCAGCTCTCTCTCTCTCTCTCTCTTTCTCTCTCTCTCTCTCTCTCCTTGGTGAGGCCCTGCGCAACTTCGTGAGACCTGGTTTCGAAATAAAGTATAAAAAATAGGGCCGGGGGTGTAGCACGGAGGTAGAACGCCCCTGCGTTCAATCCCCGGTACCGCAAAAAAAAAAAAAAAAAAAAAAAAAGATCCTCTGAGATACATGAAAGGGTCTTGAAATCTGTGAAGTCTAACACGAATGTGAAGTACTACCATACCTAAAATATAACAAACCACGTCCAGGGTCAAAGAGCACAACAAGGTCGTTTTTTGGAACAGAGATTGAATCCAGGGGCCTTCTACTTCTGAGCTATACCTTGGCCCTATTTTATTTTTTATTTGGAAACAGGGTCTCACTAATTTTCTGAGAGCCTCGTTAAGTTGCTGAGGCTGACTTCAAACCTGAAATCCTCCTGTCTCAGCCTCCCAAGTACTAGGTTTACAGACGTGTGCCACCACACCTGGCTGTAAGACAAGGTCTTAAAGGAAACACATGGTGGCTGTTTCAGATCAAATCCCAAGTGTACAGGGTCCTCTAATCCCTCAGCTTCCAGCCTCAGAGTTCAACAAGAGGCCCCAACCATGGCCTTGGCCACTAACTCCTGCCCACCCTCAGGCTCAGCAGAAGCCTGTCTTTGGATGGGCCTTCCCTAATCCACCAAGAGGAATTCAATTCTGTTATTCCTCTCATAGCACCCTGTTCTTTTCCTTTATAGCATCTGACATATTTGTACTGACATGCATTTGTTTATTTCTGTATCAACTGTATTCCCACTAGAATAATTCCACTGCTAGGGATTTTCTTACAGAAATAACTTGCAAATGTGCAAAACATGACACATGTAGAATTATTAAATATAGCACCAATTAGTAGCAAAACACTGGAAACAACCGGGTGCGGTGGCGCACGCCTGTAATCCTAGTACTTGGGAGGATGAGACAGGAGGATTGCAGGTTTGAGGCCAGCCTCAGCAACTTAGCAACATACTGTTTCAAAAGAATTTTTTTAAAAAAAGGCTGGGGGTGTAGTTTGGAGGTAGAATACCTCTGGGTTCAACCCCCAGTGCCAAAATCCCCCCAAAAACAAACAAACAAAAAAAACCCCAAAACACAGAAGCTTTTAATGTATTGTTTAAAAAAATCTAATAGCATTATTAAGTTAAAAAAATCAAGGTCCAGAACAGTATGTACATTATGCTATAAAATGCATAAAACCTGGGGAGAAAGCCAGATGTGGTGGTGCACACTTGTAATCCCAGTACTTGGGAGGCTGAGACAAGAGGATCGCAGGTTCAAGGACAGCCTCAGCAAGTAGTGAGACTGTCATCAACCTAGTGAGACCCTGTCAAAATAAAAATAGGACTGGGGGGTGGGGGTGTAGCTCAAAGGCAGAATGCCCCTGAATTCAATCTCCAGTAACACACACACATACAAAAAAAAAAAAAAAAAAAAAAAAAAAAAAAAAAAAAAAAAAAAAAAAAAAAAAAAAAAAAAAAAAAAAAAAAAAAAAAAAAAAAAAAAAAAAAAAAAAAAAAAAAAAAGGAAGAAAGAAAGAAAAAAGAAGGCCTTACATGCTTCTTCTCACAGGCATGGCTACAGAAAGCAAGTGAGAAAACAGGTGGCATGGGTAAGGCTGTAGAACTATTTTATATGATGGGAAACTTTAAGTGTATTTGTAGGAAAAGGGAAAATGTCAGAGAAAGTGACATTCAGGTAAGCGGCTGATGAGACAAAACCCTGTAGCAGGTAGGAAAGCATGAGGGGGTAACATCTGCAAGGAAAGAGAAGGTACCTTTTTTTTCCCCTGAGAGACAAGAGGAAGAAAAAGGGAAAGGAAAAAATAAAGACAGGAGACAAACGACAGGCAGAGCCAGGCTTGTTCTCAAATCTTCACTGCTCCCTGGCCCCATATGACCATAGCCTGGTTTTTTGTCAATAAAGTTTTGGGTTTTTCTGAATGTCCCAGAATTGTAACTTGAGTCTCCATGCTCTTCCTCTTTTTTTCCCCCCCTGTGGTACTGGGGATGGAACACAGGGGTGTTCTACCTCTGAGCTATACCTCCAGCCTTATTTTATTTTTTATTCTGAAACATGGTCTAAATTGCTGAGGCTGGTCTTGAACCTGCAATCCTCCTGTCTCAGTCTCCCAAGTCCTGGGATTACAGGCATGCACCACCACACTGGGCTGCTCTTCCTCTTTTTTTTTGTGGTACCGGGGATGGAACCCAGGGGCGTTCTACCTCTGCGCCACACCCCCGGCCCTATTTTTTATACTTTATTTTGAAACCAGGTCTCACGAAGTTGCGGAGGGCCTCACTAAGAAGAGAGAGAGAGAGAGAGAGAGAGAGAAAGAACTGAGGCTGGCCACGAACCCGGATCCTCCGGTCTCTGCCTCCCAAAGTACTGGGATTACAAGCGTGCGCCACCACGCCCGGCTCTCTTCCTCTTTTTTAAAGGATGTATTTATCCTTTTTTTTCTTTTTTGCGGTACTGGGGATTGAACCCAGGGGCATTCTACCTCCGAGCTCTACCCCCAGCCCTATTTTTTTTTCTTTATTTGGAAACAGAGTCTCACTAAGTTGCAGAGGGCCTCACTAAGTAGCTGAGGCTGGCCATGAACCCCAATCCTCCAGTCGTAGCCTCCCAAGTACTGGGATTACAAGCGTGCGCCACCACGCCCGGCTCGTATTTATCCTTTTAAAGGAGCTCTTCCATGTGCCAGGCACTTGGCATAAATGATAGCCCCTGGGAGCTCAGAAAGGGGCAGGGAAGTACAAGCTACCTGGCATCTGTCTGCTGCCTGGTCCTGAAGACCAGCTTTGTCTTACAGAGTGTCAGTGCCCTCCTTTGCCACCTCCCTTCCAAATGCCCAGACTGTCGAGAAGAACAAGTTCTGGCTCTGAGCTTCCTCCGGTGCAAGACTATAATGCCATTGTGTGCATCTAGCTATTCATTCTCTCCAACCACAGGAAGTAAGGCAGGTAGAGTTGGGTCTTCTACTGATTCTCCAGGCCCCAAGCATTTCCCCTGCCTGACTGATCCAGAGTAGATGGAGCTTCCGAGCAAACCCAGCTCCTTCTTCCCAGATGAGTCAGACTCTCCAGTGCTGCCCTGAATCTTCATGTTCCATGAGCTTTCTCCAGTGAGGACAGGGCCTTCAACCCTACCAGGCTGGGAGAAGCATTGCTCCTACCTGGCTGTGGCTGTGCTGTGCCTCCCCGTGGACACTAGAGGGCAGAGCTGGCTCTAACCCGGGGGCCTGTGCCTGCACACACTGGGGCATTCTCACAAAGGAGGCCACCCCAAAGATTACCACACTCCTGTTTGCATTTCACACACTGCTTATATATTTCCAGAGCCTCAATGCCACGCAGCTGGATTTGTACACATGCCTTAGAGCAGTTTCAGGGGAAACTGCAGTTTTAGAAACCTCTTCTCTCCATACTCCTCCTCAGAAATATAAAAATAAAACCAGGCTTGTCAGAATAGACACCCACCTCTCAAAATCTCCTTCCTACTTCATAGCCAATAGTTTTTTTTTTTTTCAGTGCTGGGTGGGGGGTGGAACTCAGGGCCTCACACATGGTAGGCAAACACAATAGTTTTTAAATTTTTTTTTTTTTTGTATTGGGGATTGAACCCAGGGGTATTTTACCTCCAAGCTACACTCCCAGCCCTTTTTATTTTATTTATTTATTTTTATTTTTTGTGATACTGGGGATTGAACCCAGGGACCTTCTACCTCCGATCTACACCCCCAGACCTATTTTATTTTTCATTTGGAAACAGGGTCTCACTAAGTTGCTGAGAGCCTCACGAAGTAGCTGAGGCGGGCTGCGAACCTGTGATCCTCCTGTCTCAGCCTCCTAAGTACTGGGATTACAAGTATGTGCCACCACGCCCAGCCTTTTTATTTTGTAACAGGATCTTGCTAAATTCCTGAGAGTATTGCTAAATTGCTGAGGCTGGCCTAAAGCCTGCAGTACTCCTGTCTCTGCCTCCCAAGTACTGGGATTACAGGTGTGTGCCACCATGCCCAGCTGTGCAATAGTTCTTTCTTTTTTTGTGGTAATGGGGATTAAACCCAGAGGCATTCTACCTCTGAGCTACACCTCCTGGCCCTATTTTTTAAATTTTGAAACAGGGTCTTGCTAGGTGGCTGAGAGTCTCACTACTTGCTGAGGCTGTCCTCGACCTACAATCCTCCTGTCTCAGCCTCCCAAATACTGGGATTACAAGCATGCACCACCATGCCCAGCTGTGCAACAGTTCTTTATGTCACACTCAGGTACACCCTCAAGATCACAGTGTGGCAAAAAGTGAGTGGGGTTTGCCACTTACTAGCATTTGATTTTAGTCAAGTCACTAGCCACAGTGAACTGGTTTCCTCAACTCCAAGGTGGAGATTTTTCCTCCCTCGTAGAGATATTATGTGAAAGCTCCCGGCAGTGGCAGGATTCTCAAAAATGTTGGTTGAGAGCCGGGCGTGGTGGCGCACGCTTGTAATCCCAGTACTTTGGGAGGCGGAGACCAGAGGATCCGGGTTCGCGGCCAGCCTCAGCTCTCTCTCTCTCCCTGTCTCTCTCCTCTCTCT
>PVJS01016464.1:6864-37552 GCA_004027185.1 Glis glis | reverse complement strand
CCGGCCCTATTTTTTATACTTTATTTTTGAAACCGGGTCTCATGAAGTTGCAGAGGGCCTCACTAAGTAGAGAGAGAGAGAGACAGAGAGGGAGAGAGAGCGAGATAGCTGAGGCTGGCCGCGAACCCGGATCCTCCAGTCTCTGCCTCCCAAGTACTGGGATTACAAGCGTGTGCTACCACGCCCGGCTGCGATGGGGGCTTTAAACGCTCCTGATAAGAACTATCGAGCAGTCCGAGTGTTGAAAGAATTTACTGATGAAAAGAGAGTGAAAAAATGAAAATGATAGGGTTGTAAGTGATGGGAAAATTATTAATTGGTAAATATTTGATGGTGATGTGCATTGTAGTTTTTATGCTAAATTCTAGTTGTTCACAGGAAAATACAGGTGGTTTATTCTACAGGCAGCTAGAAATACAGGTAATAGTGAGGGGCACGTGATAACTGCTTGGCCACTGGGAAGCGTGTCCTGCAGATGAACTACGAGGTGGTTAGTCACATACATACAGATTCTGCTGAGGCACAGGTATAATCTTACGAAGCAGGTAAAGTATACTATGCAAACACAATTACCACCTTGTACTTTAACCTCCGGTTTATGGGAAATGCAGAGAACAGAAGAGTAAGTTGATTGAACTATGAGAAAATAGAGAAACCCGGACAACAAGACAAGTCCTGATGCTTAAAAAGTCCATGTCATGCAATAGCAAATGTTGGTGGGGAGGTGGGGAAACCAGATGCGGAAAGGATGTAACATGCAGCAGCTGCTTTGGAAAACACGTTGGGAGTTTCTGATGAAGCTAAAGAAATACCACATGATGGAATAATTCTACTTCTAGCTATCTAACCGAGAGAAATGAAAACATGCCCACGTAAAGACTTGCACATGAATGTGCATAGCAGCCAAATGTCCATCAACTAGTGAACAGAGACTCAAACTATGCATGAAATATGGTATATCCACGCAATGGAAGATTACTTAGCAATAAAACAAACTACTGATAAATATATATATCAACACAAATGTCAAAAACATTATGCTGAGCCGGGCGTGGTGGCGCACGCTTGTAATCCCAGTACTTTGGGAGGCAGAGACTGGACGATCCGGGTTCGCGGCCAGCCTCAGCTCTCGCTCTCTCTCTCTGTACTTAGTGAGGCCCTCCGCAACTTCGTGAGACCCGGTTTCAAAATAAAGTATAAAAAACAGGGCTGGGGGTGTAGCACGGAGGTAGAACGCCCCTGCGTTCAATCCCCAACACTGCAAAAAACAAAACAAAACAAAACAAAAACCCAAAAAACATTATGCTAAGTGAAAGAAGACAGACACAAAACAATACCTATTGTCTGACTCCATTTATATGAAATTTCCAGAAAAGGTTAAAGTATTGACAGAGAGAAGGTCAGTGCTCGTGTAGGACTGAAGACATGCGTGGGGTTTAGTACAGATGAACAGGAGAGAACTTTCTGGGGATAGTTATGTTCTACAGATGGACTATGTGATAATGACACAACTGTATAAACTTACTAAAAATAATTAAGCCTTATGATGGATGAGTTTTGTGGGATGTAAATGTATTAGTTAGGGTTACGTTGCCATAACGAGGCGCCACAGGCTGGATTAAATAGCACAGGTGGATTTCCCCACGGCTCTGGAGGCTGGAAGTCCCTGAGCAATGCTGGCAGGGTGGTTCCTCCTGAGCCCTCTCTCTGCCGCCTGCCCATGTCTTCCCTCTGTCACTGTCTTTGAATTTCCTCTTCTTACAGGGACACCAGTCATACTGGATTAGGACACACTCCAATGATCCCATTTTAAAAAACGTAATCACCTTTTAAAGACCCTATCTGAAAGCACTGGGGTTCACATTTCAACACATGAATTCTGGAAAAGCCTAGTTTAGTGTATAATATTAAATTATACCTTAATAAAGCTGCTTTAAAAGTCAGTATCATGGGAAAAAAAGGTGTGTGTTGTGTAGTTCTGTACTAAGAGACGAAAGAAAACTGCCAAATGCTATGTGATGGAATAATTCCAATTCTAGATATCTAAATGTGAACCTAGAAAAGATAAAAAAAAAACAGGTTTAAAAGGCAGTCTTCTAACAACTGGGGAAAGGTGAATATGTACTAGATATTTGATGACATTATGAAAATATTATTATTTTTTGCAGTACTGGGGAATGAACCCAGGGGCACTCTGTCACTGAGCTACAACCCCATCCATTTTATTTTTCATTTTGAGACAGGGTCTTGCTAAGTTTCTGTACCACTGGCCTCGAACCTGCGATTCTCCTGTCTCAGTCTCCTAGATACTGGGATTACAGGAATGCTTCACTATGCCTAGCTGAAATATTAATTTTCTTAGGTATGAAAATGACACTATGGTTTGGAAGGAAAATGTCCTTATCCTTGGGTGATGCACACATGAGTATTTCAGAAGTGAACTGTCGTGAGAGAGAGAGGTACAAAACAAATACAAGAAGTAAACACTCATTAAATCTAGCGGGGCACATGATGTACTATTCTTCCAACTTCTCTGTAAATTTGAAATTTTCATAATAAAAAAGTCAGAGGGTAGCCGGGTGTGGTGGCGCACGCCTTTAATCCTAGTACTTGGGAGGCTGAAATAGGAGGATCACAGGTTGGAGGACAGCCTCAGCAAGTAGTGAGACTCTCATCAACCTGGTGAGACTCTGTTTCAAAATAAAAATAAAAAATCAGGCCAGGGGTGTAGCTCGAAAGAATGCCGCTGGGTTCACTCCCCAGTAATACACACACACACACACACACACACACACACACACACGAGTCAGAGGGTTAGAATTAGCACTGAACTTTGAGAGAACTGAAAGCTCTTAAGTTAGGAAAGATATCCATATCAAAGATTTCCTTTACATTCTTTTTTTTCCCCCCTTGCTACTTGAAGTAGAAACTGTATTCTAAAGCCGGTACTGAGTCATAGCTCTGTAAGTAAGTGAAAAATGGCTAGTGTTCATCTCTGCTACACTAAGTCTAGAATAAAATATAACAAAGATTTTGGAATTTTTAAAGTTTGGCATGGAGGAGGCCAAGGAGTCTGGTTATAGTTCATTTTAAGTAACAAAACCTCTTTTTTTTTGATACTGGGGATGGAACCCAGGGCATTCTACCTCTGAGCTACACCTCCAGCCCTTTTTATTTATTTATTTTTTGAAACAAGGTCTCCCTAGGTGCTGACACTGGTCTTGAACCTGTGATCCTACTATTTCAGCCTCCCAAGAACTGGGATGACAGGCGTGCACCACCACACCCAGCACTAAACCTCTTTTAATAAGAATCTGGAACTGTGGCCTGGGCTGAATACGGCCGATAGCCATGTTTGGTTTTGGCTTCCATGACGTTTTAAAGTTAGCTCCTCACATTTAACGATCAGGAGATTTTACACAAAATGTAGGCTTCTGGGTTTTCTCGGCAAATCCAAAGCTCTGGCACACTGGACTCAGGCATGACACCACTGTCTAGATCAGGGCGGTGGCTACCCTACAGTGGGCAGCGCTTCATGCAGTTCTGTGCCTGACTGACTCCTGAAGCCATGTGGCCATGTGACAAGGGAGATGGGCCAACGGGACGCTATCCCTTCTGAAAGGACTCCCTTTACCACCATCCCTCACTCTCTTTCCCTTCACAGGGTGTGTTGGGAGGGGATGAACTTGAAAGGGGGGAGATCTGGAAATTTACTATTATTTGATTTGATTTACTTTTCTTTTGTGGTGCTGGGGATGGAACCCAGGGGCATTCTACCTTTGAGCTACAGCCCCAGCCCTATTTTTTTATTATTTTATTTTGAAACAGGGTCTGACTAAGTTGCTGAGGCTGGCCACAAATCTGCGATTCTCCTATCTCAGCCTCCTAGGTACTGGGATTACAAGTGTGTGCCACCACGCCCAGCTAACTGTTATTTTAGAATTCATAAAATCTTGTCTAACAGTAGTCAGGCATGGGGGTGCATGCCTGTAATCCCAGTACTTGGGAGGCTGAGATGGGAAGATTGCAGGTTTGTGGCCAGCCTCAGTAACTTAGTGAGGCCCTCTGAAACTTATTGAGACTCTGTTTCAAAATAAAAAACAAAATAGGGCTGGGGTGTAGCTTAGAGGTAGAATGCCCTTGAGTTCAATCCCCAGTAACACACACACACACACACACACACACACACACACACACACACACATATACACACACAAAGTGCTGGGGGTGTAGCTCGGAGGTAGAATGCCCCTGGGTTCAATTCTCAGTACCAAACAAAACCAAACCACATACCATCCATATTGGGAACACAGGTTGGGGCACAGTCAGTACAGGTATGCCTGGGAGCTCTTTACGCAGGCCCTTCCATAGGTCGCCACCAGTCAGCAGACTGGCTTCCCCTAAATCAAGCAGCCACCCTGCTATAGCTAGTGGCCGCCTTCCCGAGGAGGAGCCGAGGGCCGCTTCCCCAGCAGAGGACGTGGGGACGGAGCTTCCTTTGGATGAGCTGTGCGGCCAGTGCTACTGTTCCACGCGCCGGGCAATCCACGGCCTTTTGTCTTCAAGTACGTCTGGACCGCGAGGCTTGACTGATGAGAAGTCCTTGGCTGCTTCCATTCCTCTTTGTTTTCCTCCCTCCTCCTATGCCCCTCCATTGATAGCTTTCCTGCTTCTTTTTCTCTTCTCCTCCCCCTTTTTATAGAGGTGTAGCAAGCATACGGTGGCGTGCACAGCATGTACATCAAGTACACAGCCTGATGAGTGTTTCCCTGCGCGGGTCCCACCAGGTCAAGCCTCTGCACACTTCCAGCCCCAGAAGCTCCTCCCTCCCGCTCAAGCCGCCTGGCCTTCTTCGTAAATACCTTTCTACCATGTAACAGGGTTATTCCTTAGCTCCTCCATGGTTCCTTAAGTGTCAACTTCTCAGGGAGGCGTGATCACCCTATTTAAAACTACATGCTCACACTCTCCATTGTCCTTGAGTTTATTTTTTCTTCCAGCACCTTCTGTGACTACATGCGTGTGTTTGTATGTGCACATACATACTCATACATATATTTTCTTTCTCCCATTGGGATGTAAATTCCATGAGGACAGAGATTGCGACTGTTTTGACACTTCGGTGTCCCTACTACCTATGTGGCTAGAACATAACCAACACTCAGTAATTATTTGAATTGAATGGTTTAGTTATACAGAGTATGACTAGACACTGGTGTGAAGCTGCCCAAGATCTCAAATGAAGGCAATTCTCTAGCAGGTACAACTTAACCTCCCCCACCCCACCTTTTACTTGAAATCCCTTAAGCTGGGCGTGGCGGTGTTCACGTGTAATCCCAGTACTTGAGAGGCCGAGAGAGGGGGATCATAGGTTTGAGGTCAGCCTCAACAATTTAGCAAAACCCTGTTTCAAAATAAATAAATAAATAAATAAATAAAAATAGGTCTGGGGGTATAGCTCAGAGGTAGAATGTATCTAGGTTCAATCCCCAGTACCCAAAGAAAAACAAAAGAAAGAAAAAAAATCTCTGTTCATTACAGCTCAAGCTCTAACAGACAGAAATGAGCACCAGGGAGCTGCAGGAAACAACTGTGAGGTTGGGAGCAGCTGGCTGCAGCACCTCAGGGAGGGTCCCACGCAACTCTCAGCAGGGAAGCCCTCCGCCCTCGGTCTGCAGGGGGGAAGCCATTACTTAACCCACACACAGCTGGTGACCTGTGGGGGCCAGCCGATGTGTCCATTGAAGGTAAGCAGCTGGGGCGCTGAGTTGCCGCTGGCTTTCAGAAGTTCAATGAGTTTGGAGACTAAGGAGAGTGGAATGGTTGGGTATTTTTATAGTACATTAGGAAAGCAACAAACACTAGTCGGCTATCACCTGGCTGGGGGCAGTTAAGGAAACAGATGCTGGGGGTTTATGAGCATGATTTGAGGTCCTGTTTGACAAAGACTGGGATCTTAGCAAATGGAGCAGAGGTAGCTAGGAAGAGTCCAAGGACCACAGATGCACCTGGCCTATTGGAAACACTTCTCTCTTGGTGCTGCTTCCTGCTGGGAAAACCCAAGGACCCACCCAATATTCTGCATGATCCAAATGTGGCTTGAACCTACGGACGACAGTAAAAGATCAGAGCGGAAGAGATCAATTATGCACCAAATGAACTGTAGGCATTATCCATGTCAAAACCAGAAAAAGTCAGGAAAGGCTATGCATAGATTTGCGAGTGTTCAACAAGGAACAGAAGTGTGGGTTTGGATCATGCAGAGTCGGTTGCTATGGTGAGGCCCCATCTGAGCTGCGGTGTACAATATGTGACTGCAGGGTGAACTGAGAATGGTTTGCTGGGGTGGCCGATTCCAACCTGAGCTAGAGCTCACCTTGCAAGAAAGAGGTGATTGCCAGTAAAAAGACGCAAAGAGAGCTAGAGAGAGAAAGAATGGTAGAAGCTTAAGACTGCCCAGCACTCCTGTTGCTAACGGGCTACAGGAGTACAGCCGCTTGGAAAGGTGAATGACAGCCCCCCCCCCCGGGTTTCCATGGGATCCCTGTGCCTTCATACCACGTGCATCCTTATTAAAACAAAACACTGCTTAGGATAATCTGTGGCTCTTCAGAGACAAAAAAAAAGTCTAACCAAAACAGAAAAGGAGCCTACATAGAAGGGGAAGGAAGACAGTGAGGAGAAGGGGAAGACCCTTGGTTGTACTTTTTATCGGCTGCTCTTATTTCTGAAAGCTTTCCAATTTGATTCTAAACATGGTGTTCCTATCAATTTTTTTCTTTCCTAGAATAATTCATAACCTTATGGAACTGAAGGGAAATTAGAGCTCATTTAGCACACTGAGAGAGACGAGAACATGGAGAGTGGCTTTTTACTCTATTTCCTTCGGTGATTCTTTTCCTCACTGTTTAACTGTGGATCTTCTCGAATAATTCTGGTGGCGCATGCCTGTAATCCCAGTATTTGGGAGGCTGAGATAGGAGGATTGCAGGTTTGAGGCCAGTCTTAGTAAATTAGTGAGACCCTGTTTCAAAATAAAAAAAATAGGACTAAGGGTATAGTTCAGAGGTAGAATGCCCCTGAGTTCAATCCCCAGTACCCCCCCAAATCCTAATCCTAAGTGTTGAATTACTTTCCACTCTATAGTATGAAAATTCAGATCATCTATGGACTGTGTATTTTTAAGTTTCACCGATACCTAAAAGTCAACATGATAAACTTGAGATGGCTTTCCTTCACCCCTCCCAGCTTCTCCAACACTATTTTGTGGGAAGGGTATGGGGATTTAACTCAGGGTCATTCTACCTCTGAGCCACACCCCCAGCCCTTTTATTTTTTTTTTATCTTGAAACAAGGTCTCACTAAATTAAGCCTCTCCTGGCTTATTAAGCTGAGGGTCTTGCTAAATTGCTGAGGCTGGCCTCAAGCCTGTGATCCTTCTGTCTCAGCCCCTCAAGTACAGGGATTAGAGGCATGTGCCCCAGTGTCTGGCTTTCTCCAATACTATTACTAGCACCATCGTTGTTTTTAAAGGTTCTTTATAGTAAACTTTTTTTTACATTTCAAATTATGTCAATTATACAGAAGAGCATAAAGAATCATAAAACAAATATCCATGTCCCTACCATTTAGTCTTAATATTTTGCCATATTTTCTTCAGACTTAAAAATATTACAAATACAGTTGGAAGTCCCCTTTGACATCCAAATCACTCCCTCTGGGAGTTGGCCACTCTTCTGAGCAGACCCCGAGGTGAAGGCTGACAAGTGCACCAGGCTGTCCCGGGGGAGTGGTGAGGGACAGGGAGGTGGACCGGGAAGGGAAGGCAGGCACCACCGCACGCAGCTGTGGCTTCCTCCTGCAGGGATGCCCTGGAGAATTGTCCTGGCCAATGAGTGATGGAGATGGAGCCCTTGTGCCCCACGCCATGACTCAGTGAGTGGCTGGGCACTTCCAACCCTCCAGGTGAGGCAGGCAGGTTCTGGCTGAGGGCAGCCTTTTGCAAAGATGGCGGCTGCTGGAAATTGGCTGGTGTGCACAAAAATGGTTTGGGAATATGAAGGGACATGGGCGGGACACGAGAACACCTGCAACAAGACATCCCCATCTCCTTGATGTGCACGTCTGCCATGGTAGATAGGTATTGTTAATCTTTCTGATATCATATGATATCATTATCATTAGTGATGATGATGATGATGATGATGATGATGATGATGATGAAGACGACGGGAAACAGTGACTTTAAATATAAACTAGTCAATGTGAAAAAAAATGGTTTGGGAAAATAATTTCAGTTCAAAGAGTTGCTCATTCATTGAGTTGATATCATGTGCCTGATAGAGTTCCGCTTAGTAGAAAGTAGGAAAAGGAAATAAAATGCACACCACAGTTTATTTTTGTTTGGCTTCACATTTCATTAGACTTTGACAAAACAGGATTTTTTTCCTCATCTTCCTCCATCTCCTGCTGTGGGACTGCAGGGTTACTAGGCTTAAACAGCGATGGACTGTAATATTCTAAGTCTTTGCTAAGTAGACTATCTAGAATCAAGTGTCTTGGGATATAATTTTCTTTCTAGCTGCAATCCATTGACCTTCCTATTTTTTATTTTTTTAGTACTAGGGATCAAATCCAGGGGCATTCTACCTCTGAGCTACACCCCTATCCCTTTTTATTTTTTGTTTTGAAACAGGATCTCGCTAGGTTGCTGAGAGTCCTGTTAATTTCTGAGGCTGTCCTTGAACCTATGATCCCTGTTTTAGCCTCCTAAGAACTGGGATTACAGGCATGTACCACCATACCTGGTGGCCTTTCTATTAAAAGGGAACAAGGTGTAAGTATGTGGGTGTGGGTGGGGGGGTGATATAATGAAGGCAAATCCCAGCTCTGTGATCAGGACTAAGTCACTGAGCAAAGCCAGGAATAGCTTGCCTTCTTTGTTTCTTACAACCCAAAGGACCCCGATGTACCAAAATAAAGCTACAAAACACTGCTTCCTATTCCTTTTTGTAGACACCAAAAGGGTTTAAAATGAACTGTAAATAATATTCCTCATAGAGCCTAGTATTGGACACATACAGACTTCCCTCTGGAAGAACTGGCAGACAGAGAAAAATCACCTAAGAAATGAAAAGATCCAATAAGTAGTCCAGTAGGATCTTTCTAAAGAACCAGAATAAATAGTCACTTGTATAGCAAACCCAGTTAAAGATGAAAAACAACATTACCCCCCCAACAAATCTCACAGTGACATTCAAGCAGATATCTACCAAGTTTCATGTTTCGGGCCGGGCATGGTGGCGCACGCTTGTAATCCCGGTACTTTGGGAGGCGGAGACCGGAGGATCCGGGTTCGCGGCCAGCCTCAGCTCGCTCTCTCTCTCTCTCTCTCTCTCTCTCTCCTTAGTGAGGCCCTCCGCAACTTCGTGAGACCCGGTCTCAAAATAAAGCATAAAAAATAGGGCTGGGGGCGTAGCGTGGAGGTAGAACGCCCCTGGGTTCAATCCCTGGTACCGCAAAAAAAAAAAAAAAACCCAAAAAAACAAATTTCATGTTTCCAACAAAAAATGCTTACGGAAATCGAAAATCCTAAGGAAATAGTGAACAACAATAGATTTACCTCAGAGATCACAAATAAATATGTGTAAACTGTTGGTGAAGAGATATTCGCATAAATTTTATATCTAAAAGAGCAGTAATGTTTCCACAAAGACATTCCTTACTGTTTTTTTTATTTAATTCCATTTCCATAAAAAACAAACCTTATAAAAATAAATAAGAAAACTATTACATGTCAGCACTTTTAGGCAGCAAATAGTATTAGGAATAAAGACCACATAGAATTAATAGTCCTTATACTTTTTCTTTCTTTCTATTTTTTCTTTTTTTTGTGGTACTGAGGATAGAACCCAGGGGCATTATACCTCTGAGTTATACCTCCAGCCCTATTTTATTCTTTTATTTGGGAACAGGGTCTCACTAAGTTGCTGAGGCTGGCTGTGAACCTGCGATCCTCATGTCTCAGCCTCTCAAGTACTGGAATTACAAGTGCATGCCACTATGCCTGGCTCTCCTAACACTTTTTTTTTTTGGTTTGTTTGTTTTTTGTTTTGTGGTGCTGGGGATTGGACTCAAGTGTGTTCTACCTCTGAGTTATACCCCCAGCCCTTTGAAAAAAATTTTTTTTAATTTAATTTTTTTTTTTTGCGGTACTGGGGATGGAACCCAGGGGCATTCTACCTCTGAGCTACACCCCCAACCCTATTTTTTATTCTTTATTTTGAAACAGAGTCTCGCTAAGTTGCAGAGGGCCTCACTAAGTAGCTGAGGCTGGCCGCGAACCCAGATCTTCCTGTCTCAGCCTCCCAAGTACTGGGATTACAAGCGTGAGCCACCACGCCCAGCTCAAAAAAATTTTTTTGAAACAGGGTCTCACTAAGTTGTAGAGGGCCTCATGTTGCTGAGGCTGGCCGTGAACCTGCAGTTCTCTTGTCTTAGCCTCCCAACTACTGGGATTATAAGTATGCACAAAAAATGTCTTCATTATTGGAAATGTTGGCTCCTTCCTATCGAAAACTATAATTTGCACAAAACACAAGATTGGTGTAAAACGTCAGGAATGCGGGGGTCCCTACAGCCGCAGGGACTCCAGTGGCCAGTCTGTTGACCCACTAGTGGCCCGTGAGTCCAGGTGAAGCATCTATCTGGAGAGAAGCACAAGGTACTTACATTGTATAGAGGGATGGTCTTCATCACCTTGTACTGTTTAGTGGGATCCATTTTATATAGGTGACGGTCGGTGACAAAAATCGCTCGGTCCTCCACCTTACTAAATCGATTCACCTGTAAGCAAACAAACCGATAAGCCAGAGCATGTCACCAAGCATGAAGTCAGGCCGCCTGTCGGGAAACATCCAGGGGCAGAGGTGGATGACTACAGGGACACATTCTTTAACATATGGACACCATGTATGGCCACTCTCCAGGACAAAACGGGAACCTCAAAGGAGCGGTAGTTCTCAGATGTGTGGAATTTGGCAACTGAAATTTTACAGTTTAGCAGGGGAAACAACACAACACAAAGCAAAGTGGAAAAAAATACACAGAGGAATACAAGGACTAAAAATAGGTAACTAAGATATCATCGAGAGCGAGAAAAGACAAATCCACACGGTGGGAGAAAATTCTTGCAAATCATCTATCTGATAATGGACTTGTACTAGGATATGCAAAGAACTAATGCGATTCAATAATTAGAAGATAACCCAATTTATACAAAGCAATGACATGAAACTTGGTTATAAGAAGCTGAGATTAGTATATAGGGGGTGAGACAAGCAACTAATAAGTGAAAATAATTTCATATATTATAAAGAAAATAAAACTGGATAATGTGATTGTGAGAAAATGTGTGTGTGTATGTGAGTGTGTGTGTATGTGAGCGTGTATATGTGTCTGTGTGTATTTCTGTAGGGTAATACTTTTTCTTTTAAATTAATAATAGCTTTATTTATCTCTTTCTCTTTTTGTTTTTTGGTACTACAGATTGAACCCAGGAGCATTCTCCCTCTGAGTTATACTCCAGCCCTTTTTATGTTTTATTTCAAAACAGGGTCTTGGTCAGTTGCTGAAACTGGCCTCGAACCTGTGATCCTCCTGTATTAGCCTCCAAGTACTGGGATTACAGGGTTAGCTTATAGGATGCTACTTTATTAGACAGAGGGTCAGAGAATGCCCCCATTTGCAGGTAAATCTTTTTTGTAAGAAACAGAATTAACCATAGGATATTTCATAAATACGTTGTTAGCTACTTATTAGTTAGGATGCTTCAATCTTAGACTTAGGTAACATTTTATTTTATTTTATTTTATTTTATTTTATTTTATTTTTGCAGTACTGGGGATTGAACCCAGGGGTGTTCTACCTCTGCGCTACACCCCTGGCCCTATTTTTTAATACTTCATTTTGAAACCGGGTCTCACGAAGTTGCGGAGGGCCTCACTCGGTAGAGAGAGAGAGAGAGACAGAGAGAGAGAGACAGAGAGAGAGAGAGAGAGAGAGCGAGCTGAGGCTGGCCACGAACCTGGATCCTCTGGTCTCTGCCTCCCAAAGTACTGGGATTACAAGCGTGCGCCACCACGCCTGGCCTTTAGGTAACATTTTAATCGAGGTACCTAGCACTAAAACTTTTTGAACCACTGCAATGCTATGTTTTCCAGTGACTAGAAAGAAAGAGCAAGCAAGCAAAGCAAATAAAAACCCTCCCCCAACTAGACTAGAAGACAGAGTTGTGATACGTATGACCCTGCCCCGTCTCCCATGCTCTTATTTCCAAGATGCAAACAAAGGAGTTAGAGATTAATTTGAAAATACTGTTAGCATCAATAGATGCTCAGCTAATTAAGTCAGGACCTACAGGAGGTGACATAGCAGGGCATATTGCTATAGGTAAGACAGAGCAAACTGAAATTCAAATTTGAGTTTGAATGTTATTTAATCTTCTCCCATTGCCTCAAAGTTTTAGAAATCAGTCAATTCTGGAAATATTTCCTTGATAACCAGAGCATATTTTTCAGTCAACTTGACAAAAAAAAAAAAACAAAAACAAAAAACAAAACAACGGTGTCTTTAACTGAGAGTAAAATAGGGTCTTTATGGTAAATAGTTACTGCTCTTGGTAAATAGCTTCACATAATCCATTTTTTTGCCATAATAGAAGGATGGTACTTCTCAGTAGACTTGAAAGAAGGTGAACCAGAGCTTTCCTGCCAGCGTTGCTCTGTGGCTCTGCACAACACTAGCTGTATGTGGAGCTTTTGGAAACGAAGGGTTCCGTGGTCCAGATGGTTTGAGAAACACTGCAAACCACAGCCCCCACTAGGATATTCATAACCCAGGAATATACTCAAGGCTCTGAGAATTCTGCATTTTAACAGCAAGTTTAACCCATGTTGGAGAACACTGATCATCATTTACATCAATCTTAGAATGTAGAACGGAGAATGTCGAAACAGGATCTGAACAATGAGCAAAGCAATGCTCCTCATCTTTTCTGGAGTCATCTGGAGAAATATGTAATCCCAGGACTTTGGGAGGCGGAGACCGGAGGATCCGGGTTCGAGGCCAGCCTCAGCTCTCTCTCTCTCTCTCTCTCTCTCTCTCTCTCCCTGTCTCTCTCTCTCTCTCTACTTTAGTGAGGCCCTCCGCAACTTCGTGAGACCCAGTTTCAAAATAAAGTATAAAAAATAGAGCCGGGGGTGTAGCGCGGAGGTAGAACGCCCCTGGGTTCAATCCCCGGTATCGCAAAAAAAAAAAAAAACCCTCATTGTGCAATTTCACAGGGTCATTCCAAAGTTAAAATGAAAAGGCCACATGTCCTTTGTATGATCTGTCCATGAATGAGTTCATCCAAAGGCAGCAACAAAAATACCCCAAGGCAGCAATTGTGTGGAAGTTCTTTTTAGAAACACTGCATTCTTTTATATGCAGAAAATGTAATTTCTAGAAAGAACACATCACAGATCTTTACCTTCTATTTCAGCAAATTGGAGCATCCTCAACATGCATCAAGTGAGTAGTCAGGGCATCAGGTAGCAACAGAAGAGTTTTAGATTGCATAACTTAGCCATCAAAATAGCAAAGGAAGAAATTCCACAAAGACCTGTAAATCCCAGACTTCATACAATTGTGACACAGGAATGCTGGTTTTCTTCCACTTAAATTCATAAAGTAACAGGAAAACTGGATCATAGACTTGGTATTAAAGATCTCATATTGTTTCTTCTACCCAAAGCAAAAACCATCAAAACAGGAAAAAAAAAAAACCCTACCATCCTGCTTTTTGCTAAACACTTCAAGTGATCTGTTTATAGGTTTAGTCAATACCATGAGAGCCAGAGAGAGCGCTTCCCTGGAGTTAGACCAGAGGACACAGTATGGGTGAGAGGAGCTATTTGCAGAAGTCTCTTACCTTAAAAGACATTTTGTAGCTGTGGTTAATGGAAAGTGGCTGTTTCAAACAGAATCAAAGGGTAAAAAAGAGGGCTCTGCCAAAGTTGCATCAAGCCTGCCTGGGTGTATCTTTAAAATTGAAGGTTTCTAAAGAGGACATTATCTAAGCTACAGTGTGAAGAAAGAGTGTTTTGCACTGAACTTTGGAATACAGTAACATGAATAAGAATTTTTCAGTTTTTTATTCAGCAGAACCCAGGATAAAATTGTCAGACACGAAGTTGTCATTGCTGGAAAGAGAGATACCAGGCCCTTCTGCAGTAGATAACCTAATTCTCAAAATTGCCCACCTCTCTTTGATCAGTTTTTCTGATTACTAATTTGGCTTCCCAGATATCTTGAGACTAGAAAAGAGGTGTACTAGATACTGGATATAAGGACTTACTAAAAAGGCATGCTCCTTTGTTATAGTCACAAACCAGCATCATGACATACAGTTTTTTGTGTGGGTATCTAGTTAGCAAAGGTCTTCTCTTGGTTGTCAATTAACTCTAAGGACACTTACTAGAGTTTCTGGATCTCTGAGTTCAGAACTAGACTCTAGCCTGTAAAAACCATCCCAAGATGCTATCAGCAATCTTTTCTTCATGATCTTTATTTCGACCTAACTTTAAAACCAAGCCGGGCGTGGTGGCGCACACTTGTAATCCCAGTACTTGGGGGGCGGAGATCGGAGGATGGGGGTTCATGGCCAGCCTCATCTACTTAGTGAGGCCCTCCGCAACTTTGTGAGACCCAGTTTCAAAATAAAGGATAAAAAACAATAGGGCTGGGGGTGTAGCTTGGAAGTAGAACACCCCTGGGTTCAATCACCAGTACTGCAAAAAACAAAAAACAAAAAACAAAAAAACCAGCTGCTGTTTTGTTAAAAAGCCTTTACCCTTCTGCCTTGGACTCTCTTTCTTATAGTGTTCAAACGTTGATTGTGACAATAAGAAATACATACAGGTTGAGTATCCCATATCCAAATGCTTGGGACCGGCAGTGTTTCAAATTTTGGAGTTCTTCAGATTTTAAAATATTTGCATAGGCTTACTGGATGAACATCTTTAATAAAAAAATCTGAAATATCCCAAAATCTGAAACAATTTGAGTGTCGTGTTTGTGTTCAAAAAGTTTCAGATTTTGGAGCATTTCAGATCTTGGATTTTTAGATTAGGGGTACTCAGCCTCTATTCAGTTTTTGGCCCTGGTTCCTGATACAGAACTTGAAAAACACTTGTAATTCTATCGGTAATTAGGGGTGATAGTATCATCTTTTTTTTTTTTTTTTGCGGTACCGGGGTTGAACCCAGGGGCGTTCTACCTCCACGCTACACCCCCGGCCCTATTTTTTATACTTTATTTTGAAACAGGGTCTCACGAAGTTGCGGAGGGCCTCACTAGGGAGAGAGAGAGAGAGAGAGAGAGAGAGAGAGAGAGAGCGAGAGAGCTGAGGCTGGCCGCGAACCCGGATCCTCCGGTCTCCACCTCCCAAAGTACTGGGATTACAAGCGTGGGCCACCACGCCCGGCCTATCAAATGCATCTTTATCTTTGTTGCTCTCTTTTCTCTTTAGTACGGGTATTGAGCAATCTGATCTCAGTGTGTCTTGGTATCATTTGCTTCCAGTTTCTTGTGCTTATCTCTTCAGCTTCTTGGATCTACGCATTTACGGCTTTCATCAAATTTGGAAAAACCTCAGCCATTATTTTTTCAAATTAGGAAAAGAAAAAAATCTTGAGCCAGGCTCGGTGGAGCATGCCTGTAATCCCAGTACTCGGGAGGCTGAGACAAGAGGATCATAGGTTTGCGGTCAGTCTCAGCAACCTAGTGAGACCCTGTTTCAAAATAATGAAAATAGGGCTGAGGGGTGTAGTTCCGAGGTAGAATGCCTCTGAGGTACTCGGGTTCGATCCCGAGTACCATAAAAACAAATCTCCCCTACTCCTCAGAGACTCTAACTGCATTTATATGGGACCACATGGAGTTGACTTACAGCTTCCTGGTGTTTTGCTTTGAGTCTTTACCCCCCCCCATTTAATTCTGGATAGCTTTATTGCTTTATCTTCAAATTTCCCAATCTTTCTTCTGCGAGGTCTAATCTGTTGTTAATCCTATTGAGTCCATTTTTTTCTCTCATATTTTCATCTTAATAAATTCAATGCAGAGCTGTCAGCTCTGTCTTTTCGATTAGGGAATCCGCGGGGCTCTGCACGGCTCCCTGCTCAGGCCGGGGCAGGAAAGGCCCTGTGGCAGGACCCTGATTAACCCCACTGCGCACCTCACTTTTTCCCCTATTTCAGGGATCACTGTCTCTCCTTGCTTGATGCCCACTATCTTGAAAACCACTGTTGTACATTTTTTGTCCCCTTTCCTTCCCACATGTACCCATTTCCTGTTTGTTTAAATAGCTACCTTGTATTCTACTGTGTACATGTAGTTCATCAGTCCAATCTTCTATTGATGTGCATTTACATTTTTCTAGTCTTTTGGCTGTTATAACGTGCAAACTCACACATATACCTCTCTTTGGATAGCTGTACAAATATATTTGTGGAGAAAATCTGGAGTTGTAGAACTTCTGGAATAAGAACTATGGGATTTGTGTGTGTGTGTGTGTGTGTGTGTGTTACAGGGTTACCCAGGGGCAACCCCCAGCTCTTTTTTTTTTTTTGCGGTACCAGGGATTGAACCCAGGGGCGTTCTACCTCCGCGCTACACCCCCGGCCCTATTTTTATACTTTATTTTGAAACCGGGTCTCACAAAGTTGCAGCGGGCCTCACTAAGTAGAGAGAGAGAGAGAGAGAGAGAGACAGACAGAGAGAGAGAGAGAGAGAGAGAGAGAGCTGAGGCTGGCCGTGAACCCGGATCCTCCGGTCTCCACCTCCCAAAGTACTGGGATTACAAGCGTGCACCACCACACCCCGCTGCCCCCCAGCCCTTTTTATTTTTTATTTTGAATCAGGATCTTGCTAGGCCACTGAGAATCTTGCTACTTACTGAGGCTGGCCGTGAATCTGCGATTCTCCTGTCTCAGCCTCCCAAGTACAGGGATTATAGGTATGTGCCACTAGGCCTGGATTTAGGCAATACTTTTCTTAAATTCATTTCATAAGTTTTAAAATGCATTTGAATCCCTTTACAGAATGCTCTTTCATAATTATTCCAACTTCTCTCTCTCTGTTCTTCTAAACAAGTATTTTTACTATGTCCCTTGCCTTCCACTTCCCAGCTTCCCCTCACCCAACTGCTGAGTCCTCCCGGCAAACAACAGTCCACAAGTCGGCTTCAGACAAGCAAATGCATTCAGGACACATGTGAACGTAGAGCATGGTGTGTTCTACTGTAACTTATGTCCTGTATAACTTTCTTCCTCCCCCCAACACAGTTTTTTAAAAAATAGTAGTAAAGAAGCCAGGCATGGTGGCGCACACCTGTAATCCCAGTACTTGGGAGGCTGAGACTGGAGGATCACAGGCTCGTGGCCAGCCTCAGCTACTTAGTGAGGCCCTCCGCAATTTAGCGAGACCCTGTTTCAAAATAAAGAACAAAAAATAGGACTGGGGGTGTAGCTCAGAGGTAGAATGCTTCTGGGTTCAATCCCCAGTACTGAAAAAAAAAATAGTAATAAAACATACTCTAAAGAGCACTAAGCTGGGCGCGGCCTGGCGGGTAGCTGGTTACGCAGCCTTGTTAGTTCCACTGCAGGTCTGGTAGGTGAGTGTCATCTCAGCCAGTCTTGCCTTACCTTACGAACATGGCAGGAAAAGAGGACATTCATGTATTTGTCCTTCCGTTTCAGTTCATTAGCAACAGGGACAAAAGTGCCTGAGGTCTGAGGTGTATCTGGCTTCTGAAAGAAAAAGGACACAATGCCACGAGAAAGCTTAGCGTCTGAGATGCAAAGGCAATCTTCTGGTGTACAGCTTTATAACTAATACGTAGTTTCACACATACGCTTTTTATCTCCTCACCCCAGATGGCAGGCTAGCAGAGGGTTGCTACAACATCAAAGGTCCTATAAAACTTTTAAATTAGGGAATGGGAGAGAAGATGAAATGTAGCTTTGGGAATAATTAATAAAAAGGTGGTAATTAAAAATAGTTGCTGAATAATGCAGGGAAGGTTTAAGTAGTGAAAAGCCACCTTGCAGAGTGACCTTACATATGGCTGCAAGACAGACAGCCTTTCCTAAAGTGGAGGAAACATCAAACATTGTATATTTGGAAGCAATAAAATCTTTAATTTAGCACCTCTCATAGAAATTATTTGGTTTCTGAAAGTGTTTGTTATTTCTGTAAATTCTTGGAGAAAGGAACATTCTCTTTGTACAGGGAGCAGGAAGAGATTGCATGTTGTTCTCTTGGACTCACCGAAGCAAGATAGTTGCCCTCCCAGGCCCTCTGCAGCCCCAGGTCAGCCCGTTGACCCTTCAACATTTCCATGGCCGCGACCTTTGCCCTGACCTGGGGCAGGTCTGAAGCAGGTATGCTCTTGATCAGCTGAGCCGCTCGCCATCTACAAGGGAACAATCAAAGCACACAGACTAGAAACTCAAAGACAACTTCAACCGCCATTAAGTGAAATGAATCCAAAGTACCTGCATATTATGCTAAGCGAAGTGAAATGCCTCCAGACTGTACAGACAAGTTGTTAAAACACACATTATTTTATGCAGACAGATACTTTGCAAAAATTATTTTTCTTGTTTGTGTGTTTTGCAAGCAACTAGAAGTGCCCTAAGAGTTGTGTGCATGGATGTTTCTATTGCTCTACACCCCAATATGATATATAATTACAATGCACCACATTAAAAAAAAGCAACTAGAACTTAGTGATATACAAGCTGACCATCTCTAATTTAAAAATCAGAGAGCCGAGCCGGGCGTGGTGGCGCACGCTTGTAATCCCAGTACTTGGGTGGCTGAGACCGGAGGATCCGGGTTCGCAGCCAGCCTCAGCTACTTAGTGAGGCCCTCTGCAACTTTGTGAGACCCGGTTTCAAAATAAAGTATAAAAAATAGGGCCAGGGGTGTAGTTTGGAGGTAAAACACCCCTGGGTTCAATCCCCGGTACCACACACACACAAAAAAAAATTCAGAGAGCCAAAATGCTCTGAAACCTGATACTTCTTGAGCACAGCTCCACCAGGGAAGCCTATGCAAATAAATACCTCAAAGTCTGAAAAACTCAAAAATCAGATGCTGTGGTGCCGAGAGTTTCAGATCAGGCATACTCAACTTGGGGCTTATATTTAGGGCCCTATAAATAGATTCATCGTTGATTCGCTCAACTGTCCAAGGCAACCACCAAGCTCCAGGTGCTGTTCTAGGCAGTGGAGGCCCAGCAATAAGCAAGACAGACAAAGGTCCTCTCTGCCAGGTGCCGGCACTCGACGGAGGAGCGACAGACCATCAGTACAGGCGTGTTTGTGTGGTGTATGCGGGGCTGCCTGCCATGGAGGAAGAGGAGACCAGGCAAGGAGGCAGGAAGGAATGGGCGGTGCTGCTTACACGGGGGTGGGGATGTCTGGGGGGTACCTCTGATGGAGACAGATGAGCAGAGGCCTAGGGAGGGGACAGAGCCAGCCACAGGAGAGCTGAGCAGGGGAGCTCCAGGAAGACAACATGGAAGTGCCCAGGCTGGGAGATGGGAGCTGGCTGGTGTGTCTGAGGTGCAGCTGAGTCTGGGGAAGCTGGAACGAGGACAGAGGGAGGGCCAGGGCCAGGATCCGCAGAGCTGTGAGGCCGTTAGCAGGACTTTGGCTTTTACTCTGAATGAGATGAGAAGCCACTGGGAGATTCTGAATGAAAAAAGGGATGTAAGCGGGGCGTGGGGGCGCACGCTTGTAATCCCAGTACTTGGGAGGCGGAGACTGGAGGATCGGGGTTCACGGCCAGCCTCAGCTACTTAGTGAGGCCCTCTGCATCTTCGTGAGACCCGGTTTCAAAATAAAGTATAAGCTGGGCGTGGTGGCGCACGCTTGTAATCCCAGTACTTTGGGAGGCGGAGACCGGAGGATCCGGGTTCGCAGCCAGCCTCAGCGCGCGCGCTCTCTCTCTCTCTCTCTCTCCCTGTCTCTCTCTCTCTCTCTCTACTTAGTGAGGCCCTCCGCAACTCCGTGAGACCCAGATTCAAAATAAAGTATAAAAAATAGGGCCGGGGGTGTAGCGTGGAGGTAGAACACCCCTGGGTTCAATCCCCGGTACCGCAAAAAAAAAAAAAATAAAATAAAAGGGCTGTGACCTGACTCACACCTGTAACTGCTGGAGGCTGGGGCAGGATGCCAGTTAGGAGACTATTCCCATAGGGCACGAGCTGGAGGAAGGTGTCCTGGATCAAGAGGTGCTGCTGCAGGTGGAGCTAGGAGGTTCTGGATACATTCTGAAGGAGGAGCCAATTGGATTTACTGATGGATTCGATGTGGGGAGAAGAGGGGGCTTAAGAATGACTCCAAGCCGGGCGTGGTGGCGCACGCTTGTAATCCCAGTACTTTGGGAGGTGGAGACCGGAGGATCCAGGTTCGCGGCCAGCCTCAGCTCTCTCTGTCTCTCTCTGTCTCTCTCTCTTTCTACTTAGTGAGGCCCTCCGCAACTTCGTGAGACCCAGATTCAAAATAAAGTATAAAAAAATAGGACCGGGGGCGTAGCGCGGAGGTAGAACGGCCCTGGGTTCAATCCCCGGTACCGCAAAAAAAAAAAAAAAGAATGACTCCAAGATTTTTTGGCATAAGCAACTGGAAGCATAAACCAAACATAATCCTGATTGAGAAAAACAGGTACAAGATCTGTCACGTCCTCCGTGATACCTCCGTCCTCTTGTCTGCCACAGGCGCGTGAGGCAGCGAGGCGGAAGCAGATACAACTTTTTTTTTAATGGGATGAATAGTCAAGGCCATTGGTTCTCAAACTATGTGCCCATGAAATATGAAAACAAGATTCAACTAAAATAGAAAATTCCCACTGAAATAACTGAATAAATCTAAAAATAAGGAAAAAACTGTAACATCACCAGGAAATGGGAGTGATGTCAATACACTAGAAGGTGCGAAGATGTTCTGGAAGATACAAGGCAGATGGGCCGGGGCTGATGGGGGGGTGGCCCGGTGCGGGAGGAGAGGAACGCTCAGGAGCGCGTGGGTTTCTCGGGAAGACCCAGAGAGCCTGGAGCCTGAGCAGCAGGGTGGGTACGGGGGCAGGAGTCGATGCCACTCCAGCTTGGAGTTGTGCCAGTTCCCTGCACATGGCTGCTGGCCTTGGTGAGGCAGGACACTGCCATGGCAGCGAGGGCCACAGCGGGCAGGCTGCAAAACGGCGACGGTGAAAGAGTAAAGGCTCAGCGCAAGAGTGAAATCCTTTCCTCTGCTCAAACAACACTCTGCAGAAGCGGCTAGAAGAGTGACCGGCCGGTTCTACAACACGAAGCAGCTTGCTAAGCAACTGGCCCAATGAGCCTTTGAGCTCCAAATTTCATTACTGGCTTAGCTCTGACTGCTGCTCCGTTCCCAGCCTCTCTGAACTGCTCACAGAGGCCCAGGACAAGGCCCAGCACAGAGACACGCTGGGCACTGGGGACCTGACCCTCGCCACCATGAAGACAGCCACGTGGGCTTCTTCTCATCCTGGCCATGCATACCACTACCTATAACCGTGTACAGCTGACCACAGCCGTAGTCGTCACACCCAGCAGCCTTCACGCCATGAAGGAGGGACAAGGCCGGGCTCAGAGCGGGTGCCAAGAAAAAGCATTAATGTGAGGAAGAATGGCAGACTCAAACGCGATCAGACACAGTGAGGTTCCAGAAAAACGAAACAGACGCTCAAAAGTAGCAGCGGGACCCTTTCACTCACTTCTCTCGGTATTCCTCAGATCAGAAAATCCAAGATTAGGGTTGGTAGACTACAGATTGTGCCAAATCTGTTTCTGTACAGCCCATAAGCTAAGAGGAGTCGTACATTTTTACATATTTCACAAAACCCAACCAAAACAAAGAAGACTATGTGAGAGACCATATGCAGCCTGCAAAACCTAACATGTTTACTACCGGCCCTTTCCAGAAAAAGTGTGCTCACTGGAAACCTCATCGAGAGGGAGGGAGGAGAGGGGGACAATATGAACGTGTGTGCATGTGCGCACAGACAACAGATAGAGCAGACGCATTATTTTCATATGTTCTTTGACTATAACCCCCAGGGAGGCGGGGACTGTCTTTCCCATCTTTCTTGTTTATCGCTGTATCCCTGGAACCCAAGTTGGTACCCACAACACAGCAGGTGTTAGGAAAATATTTGCCGAATGTGTAAATTAACTTTTACACAAGTTAATCAATTCTAGGTCACGCATAAAACCCTGAGAGTCTAAAGAGAAGCTTGTGCAGGCCACAGTGCAATCTAATCGAAGTTCATTGTCGTCTTCTGCAGCTGTTCAAAGCCTCGCGGAGATCGTCATGGACCGGTCTCCATGAGTTACCTTTAAGTAAAGCCACAGAACCATACATAGAATCCTGCTTATGTAAACAAGAGAGGGGAAAAAGCCCAAACGGTACGTGGCTGTGTATGCACACACTCACCGTACAGCTAGACATTTCCATAGCCCTTATGATGTGCCCTGCACCACGTGAAATACCACATGTGCACCTACCAGGCAGGTGCTGCTATTATGATTCTTTCATAGGGAAGGAAACTGAGGCACCGAGAGTTAACTAACATGCCCAAAATTACAAAGCTAGTCTAACAGACTGAGAATACGGACCCGGGCCCTGGGGTTCGTATTCTCACGTATTTAACCACTTTATCATGCTGCCTCTTACAACGTGTGTGTGTGTGTGTGTGTGTGTGTGTGTGTGTGTGTGCGCGCGCGTGCGTGTGTGTATTAATGCATAAAGACTTTGAAGGATACCAACTAATTGTCAATGAGTGATTATCTCAAGAGAAGGAAATAAAACAGGAAGAAAGAAGGGAGGTGTGGAGAATTTCAACTTTATATCTTATATATTTCACTTAAAAAACCAACAGATATGCATTCAAGTATAGCTTAATTACTCTAAACATTATGTAAAGAATATAGGTTATAGATGGTAACATTCATGAGAAAATTTTATCTGAACATTAAAAAGCCTGCCAAGATTGGAAACTAACATAGAATAGTCTTAGAATTGAGGTACTTTTGCTTTCAATAATTCTATATTGTTTGATCTTTTTCTCTTTTTTGTGGTACTGGGTATTGAATCTAGGGTGCTGTACCACTGAGCTATACCCTCAGCCCTTTTTATTTTTTTTATTTTGAGATAGGGTCTTGCTAAATTACCCAGGCTGGCCTTGAACTTGCAGTTCTCCTGTCTCAGCCTCCCAAGTACAGGGATTACAGGCGTGAGTGACTGTGCTTGACTGATCTTTTTCTTTTTATTTATTTAATTTTTTTTTTTGCTGTGCTGGGGACTGAACCCAGGGGCATTTGACCTCCAAGCTACACCCCCAGCCCTATTTTTTATTCTTTATTTTGAAACTAAGTTGCAGAGGGCCTAAGTAGCTGAGGATCCTGAACCTGTGATCCTCCTGTCTCAGCCTCCCAAATACTGGGATTACAAGCATGCGCCACCACACCCGGCTTTTTCTTTTTATGAACAATCTTATTTTTTAAAGGCAATTGAGATACATATGAACGAGATTTCCTTTTATGCATTTGACTTATCTTTTGATATCTTCTATCAGTTGTCTAGAGCAAAATCTAAAGAAGGTAAAATCTGATTTAGCACAGAATTATAAATTAGCTCTTTTATAGCCGGGCGTGGTGGCACACGCTTGTAATCCCAGCACTTGGGAGGCTGAGACCAGAGGATCCGGGTTCACAGCCAGCCTCAGTTACTTAGTGAGGCCCTCCGCAACTTAGTGAGACCCTGTTTCAAAATAAAGAATAAAAAAACAGGGCTGGGGGTGTAGCTCGGAGGTAGAATGTCCCTGGGTTCTATCCCCAGTTCTACACACACAAAAAATAAATAAATAAAAATAAAAATAAATTAGCTCTTTTACATTCAGGATATCAATTAGGATATCAATTAGTGTTCTTTTATCTAATGACAGCAAATGACTACATTTGAGAACTGCTAGCTTAGTTTATGTGACTAGATGGCTGTATCTAAGATAGCTAAGCTGGGTGTGGTGGAGCATGCCTGTAATCCTAGTACAGGTTCGAGGACAGCTTGTTTCAAAAGAAAAAATAAAAAGGGCTGGGAGTATAGCTTGGAGTTAGAATACCCCTGGGGTTCAATCCCCAGTACCAGTACCACAAAAAAAAAAAAAAAAGAGCTGGACACAGCCACTACTCTGTATCCATGGGTTCTACATCTGGATTAAAAATGTACTTAGGCCTACAATGGTTGAATTTATTGAATACCTACAGACTTTTTTTCTTATCATTTCTTAAGCAATACAGCGTTAACAACTTTTTACAGAACATTGACATTGTATAAGGTATAAGTAATCCAGAGATTATTTAAAGTATGCGGGAGGATGCACATAGGTTACATGCAAATACGACACCATTTTATATAAGAGAATTGAGCACCTGAGGGTTTTGGTGTCCACAGAGGGTCCTGGAACCAATCTCCTAAAGTCACCAACGGACACTGTACATAGGTGCGCACTGGCCGGAAATAAGCTCCCAAAGCAATGGGGAAGGACTTACACAGGACGAGCTCAGATTCACGGCAGGTTATAAAACAACGAAGATCCGTTGGAAAGGTCCCAAATTTTACATGGGTGTTTACTTAAAAAATAGCTTGGTCTAAAAGGCTTGCTTCCCCTGTGGCTGCACTTCAGAATCACCTGGGAAACCTTAAAAGGCACTTTTCCTGGGTGCCACCCCCAACTCCATCAAACAGAACTCTCTGGAAGTGGGGCCTGGGCACTCCTCATGAGTCTAAGGCACAGCTGGATTGAAAACCGCTGCTCTGAACGGATTAATGGCCTTTCCAGTAGGAGTTAGGTAGCTGATTTTAAGACACAGTTATTTGTCACTAATAAGAGAAAGGAGAGACAGCATGCTAGTGGCTTATCTTAAACATGGCTTAGATCCAGGGGTTGTGGGTTGCTGCTGTAAATCACTACAGGAAAAATAAATGGGCAGTTCCATTATTTTGAGAGGTAAGAAGATAGCCTTTATTTATTTATTTTATTTTATTTTATCATTTTATTTTATTTTTGCGGTACCAGGGATTGAACCCAGGGGCGTTCTACCTCCGCGCTACACCCCCGGCCCTATTTTTTATACTTTATTTTGAAACCGGGTCTCATGAAGTTGCGGAGGGCCTCACTAAGTAGAGAGAGAGCGAGAGAGCGAGAGAGAGAGAGAGAGAGAGAGAGAGAGAAAGAGAGAGAGACGGCGAGAGAGAGAGAGAGAGCTGAGGCTGGCCGCGAACCCCGATCCTCCGGTCTCCACCTCCCAAAGTACTGGGATTACAAGCGTGCACCACCACGCCCGGCAGAAGATAGCCTTTGAAATCAAAACCTCTAAAACTGAGGACAGAAGGGAGAGGCAGATGTCATAACAGCAAACAGCTGAGCCGATACCACGGCCTAGGATTTGTGACTTTCTATGTTACGCGTGCCCCTGTGAGTGGAGGCGGCACGTAGCAACAAGCTCTTACCTATTAAAAATGGCCTGCAGGGCCTCCTCAAAGCGGCGCAGGACTTTGGGAGGGACCGGCCACTTCACGTGTTTCCCGTAGTCTCTCATGGTCTTGACGCCCTGGAAGCGCCTGGCCACCTCATGGATGTAGGACTTCACTTTGTACCGCCGGTAGTACCTGATTATTGTCAGTGCTGCCTTGGTCCTCTTGTACCGCATGCGGGCCAGGGTGCCCCGCCACACCTTCAAGAAAGAAAGAGGAGAAGTTGCTGGCTGGATGAGTAGAGGGTGTCTTTGACGTTATAGAAGCTCCTCTACTTAAAGTCAGGGTGGAGCCAGGCATGGTGGCGTATGCCTGTAATCCTAGTACTTGGGAGGCTGAGACAGGAGGATTACAGGTTCAAGGCCAGACTCGGCAACTGAGTGAGGCCCTCAGCAACTTAGTAAGACCCTGTTTCAAAATAAAAAAAATAAAAAGGCCTGGGAATTTAGCTCAGAGGTAGAATGCCCCTGGATTCAATCGTTAGTACAAAAAACCAAACCAAACCAAAACCAAAACCAAAACCAAAACAAAAATGGGTGGGGTAGGGGGAACTTTCTTGGGTATTTCTATCAACCAGAGTCAAAGCATGTCAATCCTATGTGGCACCAACAGATGGCGCTAAGAATCCCGTTGTCGCTGCCCCCCCCACCCCAGGTATCTCATTCTACAGGAAGTTTTTGCTGAATTTGAAGCAGAGTATTGTTTTAACTTTACTGCCATGAAAATAAGAAAGCAAAAATGCAAATATCTGTGATAAATATTTTAGGGATGTTGAAGTGAAGCAAGATGAGTCAGAACCAAATGTCAAAAGCATCTTCGTCGGTTCTCTTGTAAACCCGGCTTTACACGGGTTATGCACCCCAGCCACTGGCGTAATATCACTTTGGATTTAAACATTGATTCGTACGCAGCCCGAGCATCCCCTCTCCCCAGGCGTGAAGTAAACTCCCAAGAATTTAGATGTATTCCTGGGGAAAGGGTAAAACGTTACCAATATCATACGAATCTTCGCTAACAGTTTTTCAGTGCTCAGCATCAATTAGACAATAGATAAACGTCTCAATGCCAACTTTAACCAAGTGAGAAGTCAGAGATACCTGTATTTCTTTCAGGATCCCGTGCCCAGACAGGCACCCATATTTCTCAACCTCCCCAGCAAAAGCAAATTTAAGGAAATCTTCAATTCATCACTCGTCCCTGCACGGTATATTCTTCTACCACCAAATGTACTCTTTCTTCCACAATATTTCTAGTATGAACCCCTTTCTCTTCTTTTCTGCTACCAAAGTCTGTACCAACCCAAATACTATTGGTTGCTTTCTTTGACAAATGTGTACGCACCCCCATCATGCTCCGCTGCTATCTACCACTGCACCTTAAACAGCCATTCCAATTCTTAGCTTGCTTGTTTTATTCCCCTCCCTCTCCCTGACCCGAAAGGGCCAAGATTCAGAGCCCACAGCGTGGGTTCTCAAGACTGCCCGGAGTGTCTTTTATTTCTTCTTAAACCCCGTATCTGCCCACCAGTTTCTCTTGAAACACTCGTGCTGCCTCCTCTCTCCGGTCTTTTGGGGTGTCTTCCCACAGAGCCACGTGTGCTGCACGTGCGTGCCGTGTCTCCCTGGCCAGCTTGCCAGGCAGTAAAGACAGCTTTGTTTGCACGTGACGTGGGAGGAGGTCATCGAGGGATCCCAATGGGTCATGCAACACCAAAGCGTGTCAAGGACGCACGCACACATCTGAGTCGTGTGTGACGGGGATGCCGAGTTCACATATAAACACGGTATTTAAGGACCACGAGGTGAAGGCTCTCTCGCTGTGTCACGTGGCATCCCTACAGGACCCTTTCTAATGGAAGCGGCTCTCCTCCCTGCAGGAGTGCACTGTACAGATGGCTGTGCTACGCCTCCACCCCGGCGCTAAAATAAAGGCCCCTTCTTTAGCTTGAAAAACCAAAAGAATACAATTACAGGGTGGAGGTATGTGATTCGCTTTCTTAGAAAAAACACATTTTTAAAGTTTTATGCTATTTGTGGCTTTCCCCCCCCCCAAGGGGAAGGAAATTAAGACTCCCTGGAGCCACATTTATATAGAAAATCAATCTTTAATTCCCAAGAAGTGTTTTATAGAGCTTTTTTACCAAATTTTTGTTAGATTTGTTAATAATTCTTTAAAAACGTTTTATAAGGAAGTGCTCTTTAAGGACAATCTTTCATTTGTGTTGTTGGTTTATTTGTATTTTGTGCAAATAAAAATCAAATGGAGCCAGGCATGGTGGCACACACTTGTAATCCCAGTACTTGGGAGGCTGAGACAGGAGGATTGCAGGTTTGAGGCCAGTTTCAGCAACTTAGTGAGGTCCTCCACAGCTCAGTGAGACCCTGTTTCAAAATAAAAAAAAAAAACAAAATAGTGCGGGGGTAGAATGCCCCTGGGATCAATCCTCAGAACCACACACATACCCAATCAAATAGTATAAAAATAGTTTGAAAAAACCCAAATAGTACAAAAATGCTTAAAATAAAAGACAGCAGTCTTCTCCCTCGCCCACCTAACCCCACCTCCCACCTCACAGTCTCATTTTACACAAACTATTTTAGCTGCTTCTTTTGGTAGTTATTGTTATATTTATAAATAATATACACATACTGTTATTTCTTGATTGATCCTTTTAGAAACTATCGAAATAACAGAAGTTAGAAATTTAGCTCCCTTACATCAGTCTTCTCTTTTATCATCTCAGTAGTAGTTATATAAAAAAGTTAAGTCAATAGTGTTCACATTATTACATATAGTAAATGATTTTACATATTGAATAATCCACATGTACATATGTTATATTCTATTATGTATTACATATAAATTTGGTTTATCGCTGTGCTAGAGTATGACTATTCTTCCTTTATTTATCAGGAAATTTGGTTTTACCTGTATTTTTTTTATTATTATTATTTTTTTTTGCGGTACCGGGGATTGAATGCAGGGGCGTTCTACCTCCGCACTACGCCCCCGGCCCTATTTTTATACTTTATTTTGAGACCGGTCTCACGAAGTTGCGGAGGGCCTAAGTAGAGGGAGAGACAGGGAGAGAGAGAGAGAGAGAGAGAGAGAGAGAGAGAGAGAGCGCGAGAGCTGAGGCTGGCCGCGAACCCGGATCCTCCGGTCTCCGCCTCCCAAAGTACTGGGATTACAAGCGTGCACCACCACACCCGGCTTACCTGTAGTTTTAAATTTTAAAAACTTGGGGGAAGCTCACCAAGTACTATGTGCATGCATGTTCCTATCATTCTAAACTTCATTATGATTCGAGATTGCAATGCATCAATCAAAGTACATTAAAATTATATAGCCAGGCGTGGTGGTGCATGCCTGTAATCTCAGTACTTGGGAGGTTGAGACAGGAGGATTGCAGGTTTGAGGACAGCCTCAGCAAGTAGTGAGAATCTTGTCAACTTAGTGAGACCCTGTTTCAAAATAAAAATAAAATAGAGCTGGGGGTGTAGCTCAGAGGTAAAACTCCCTTGGGTGCCAGGCGTGGTGGCGCACCCTTGTAATCCCAGTACTTGGGAAGCGGAGACCAGAGGATCTGGGTTCGTGGCCAGCCTCAGCTCGCTCTCTCTCTCTCTCTCTCTCTCTCTCTCTCTACTTAGAGAGGCCCTCCGCAACTTTGTGAGACCCGGTTTCAAAATGAAGCATAAAAAATAGGGCCGGGGGTGTAGCGCGGAGGTAGAACGCCCCTGGGTTCAATCCCCGGTACCGCAAAAAATAAAAAAAATAAAAAAACACCCTTGGGTTCAATCCTTAGTAACATGCGTGTGTGCGCGCACATGCTTGCTTTATTTTCTACTATATCTACTCCTAATTTTTGCCAAATGCTCTTATAGATCTGTCAAATGACCAGAAATATCTTCTAAAACTGCCAGGCACGTTAACTGAATCTCTTTCTTTGATATTCCTCATATCCTTATGCACTTTCGACCCTCTTCCAAGTTGTAGCCTGGGACTTTATGAACTACTCCATGGCGGATTCCTGACTCTGGAGCTTGTATCATTCTTTTTCTTGGTTTTCTTCCCTCCAACAGCTTCCAAGAAAACGTACATGGTCAGTACATTTCTGTCCTCTCAAATTTCCTTGAGCGCACACACTGGCTGCCTAAAATGTCTGTTTCTTGGGCACTAGGAGAGTAGTTGAGAACAGATTCTGGGCACAGGCTGCCTCTGTCCAAATCCCGGCCTCACCCCTAACAGCTGGGTAGACTCGGGCAAGCTTCTTAACCCCTGTGTGCCTTCGATTTCCTATCTGTAAAATGGGTGTGATGGTGGCGCTTAGCTCGTAGTGTTGTGATTATCGATGGAGCTAATACACACGGAACACTGAGCAGTGCCTGGTGGACAGTGGGCACGGTGAGCGCAGGCTGCTATGGCTACGTGGAAGTCCACTCTTTACTTGTCTTCAGTGGGCTGTGCTACTTTCTTTTTTCTAAGTGCAGATTTTTTTTTCTTCAGTCAGATGTCAGTGCGACTTTAAGGGACACGGACCATTCTTTCTCAGCCTGCCGTCTGCCTCCAAAGAGTGCTTGATTGGGCCTCATTTTATTCTTCCGCCATGAGCTGGACTGCGTGTCCATGGTGTATAGGCCTCTCCTAGTCTTTTGGCTGCCCAAGAGGAGTGGGGCGGGAGCTGGGCTTTGGGTCACTCACTGCCATTGAGGTCCTTCCTTCATTCTAAGGAAACGAACGGGTCACTGAGTCTGGGGTACTCTGAGTTCTGGGGCTTGCTATTCTTTTTCCGTGTCAAGTGGCGCTTTTCTCCGTGAAGCTGTAATAATTATTGCTAGCACACGCTTCCCCCATTTCTTACCCACTCATGGATATACTGGAGGTAGGAAAGATGGCAAACCTTGCTGGCTCTTCATTCTTGGGTAAGAAGTCTTTTTTTTTTTTTTTGGTGTTGGTACTGGGAATTAAACCCAGGGGCATTCTATTTCTGAGCTACAACTCCAGCCATTTTTTTTTTTTTTTTT